>JAODUG010046684.1:0-16200 GCA_027564795.1 Aphredoderus sayanus | reverse complement strand
ACATATTCTCAGATGGATCGACCATTTGACCAAGCTGTGGATGTTGGCTGTGGCTCAGGGCAAGGTACAATACTGCTGGCCAATCATTTTACCTCAGTTGTGGGAACAGACGTGAGTCCTGCCCAGTTGGAAATGGCGTTGGAGCATGCCTCTGCCCCAAACATCAAATATAGGTCAGCATTATGTTTCTTATTTTAGTCAACATCCAAGCAAAAAACCTCAACTCACCTTAAAGCCACCTTTTTTTCATTTGCTTTATTAGGCTTGCACATTTCTGTCTTTATGCCCATTTAAAAAATGAGGGCCAATGTGATATAGCCTGTGACTGCAAGAAAGTGAATAGTATTCCTAAATTACACGTCTGTCTAGGGGACATATTAGAGGCATGATGCATTACTAACATTTAGCTTCTTTTTAGCTTTTCTTTTATTATAAGTAATATCGAGCTGTGTTCTAATTAGGGTAAAAATACTGTCTCTAGCATCACCCAAAATATAAATGGGTAAATGACTGTCATGGTCTTGGACTTGACAAAGGTAGTCTTGACAGCCCTGTGTTTAGGTGTGATGTTGGCCCATGACAAATAATTAAAAAAATGCTAGTTCATTTAAATATTGAATCCATAAATGAAATAATGTAAAGTAATGTAAAGTAGTGTCATTTATTTCAATGGTGAAAGCAAGTTAATTCAGCATTGGAGTTAAAGTCCCATAAGTAGTGTAGTAGTGCAAACTAAATGTATATACAGTACTGTAGGCTATCATGAGGTATATAAAAAATCATGTGACTTGGAAACTATTGAACAAAGTAATTGTTCCCATCCTGTTTGAATAAACAGAACCATTTAAAAACCCTGATGCAAGTGAACAAAATTGTCACTCTCTCAAAATAACATGAGACGTTGGCTAAATTAAAGTAGAAAAAATTAATGTTTCCAACCCCAGCCTCTCATTTTATCCCTGATGTCCTTTGGGTCAAAATTACCCAAATCACTAGCTCTTTGTGGCAGATAGAAGGTGCCAATCCTAATTCTGAATTGTACAGACATATGAGGTGCACTGCTGGCACAACAGGAGGGTTAACCCTCGTGATGTCCTTAGTTTTATTGTATTTGGCCATCCAAATCTGATTTTGTGTGTGTGTGTTTTGTGTCTTTGCTGTGTATTTCTTTATTAATAATTTCTTTATGTATTTGTGTGGGTTTTTTATAAAAAAAATGTTTTGGTGCCTTTTAACCCTCTTGTTGTCCCCGGATTTAAAACACACACCTTGCTGTGCCAGCAGTGCACATCATATGACTGTGTAAGCTGTAGAATTAGGTTTAGCGGCTTCTATCTGCCACAAAGAGCTAGTGATTTGGGTCAAACTGACCCAGAGGACATCATGAGGGTTAAACAGCACAAAAAACAAATGCATAAAGAAAATAAATACACACCAGTGACGATAAAGAGAACCACACAGTGACGTGTGGCAGTGCCTCCCCTGTGTCATAAGATGTAAAAGACAAATAACGATTACAAATAAATACATAAATATTTGTCCACTGCTCCGTGATCAGAATAGAATTTTTCATGAGTCCAGTCATTCCAATTCTTTTTATAGTCAAAATTGCTGAATGCGTGTATTCTCCTGTAAATACGTATAAAGAGCAAACGGAGGCAGGGACGAGGTGAGCCTCCTCTCAGATTGCGCAATTCCTCACAAACTGGGTTGAGCTGTTAACTTTGTTTTGCTCAACTTGAGCATGTGCAATTGATCTCTCTGTATGTCACCAATGTAATGTTTGTACACACTTTTATTATATGTCCTAACATTCCATAGTCTAGGTCATGTATTTCATGTATGTGTATAACATGTTAGTCTTGCTGATCTGACATAAGGCCGCAGCGAAAAATCAGGATTGGACGCAGCCAATACCTCTGCCTCACTGAAAGGGGGCGTGTGTGAGGTAGCTAAAGAATCACAGAGTCAAGTGCACATCAGTTCATTCATTTAAAAAAAGTTCCCTGACTGCAAAAATGGAAGATTACATATATAAGATAAAATATTTCTCAAAACTGGACTTTCAATCAAAATTTGAAGTGATTAATAATGGAAGGCCGATGCCGGAGCTAAAAGATTCGCTTCAAACTACAGGACAGAAGATAACACGCTATTTTCAAACAGAGTAGTACACCCGAAAAGACTGTGTGGTTGTCCTACCAGAAACCGTCTTTTCTGTTTCCCTGCCTTGTGTTCTCAACAAGTGACAACGTCTGCCTCCCCAGCCACGAACCTCACCGCACGTCACTTCAACCACAAAATCATACACAATCAGATGGTGCCGCCTGATGACCCAATACGATATTTAGGACAACAGGAGGAGCAAAAGGGGGAGGAAAAATGTGCTGCATTTCTAACTGCAGGCAGTGTGTTGCTGAGGAGCTGCCGTTTGATGACAGTTCTGTGGATCTGGTGACTGCCATGTCTGCATTCCACTGGTTTGACCGGCCACGTTTCCTCCAGGAATCACACAGAATCCTCAAGCCCCGTGGCTGTCTGGCTCTGATCAACTACATGATGGACATGGAGCTAAGCTACAGCAACTGCTGCTCACATTCACTCAACCAAGTCTGTAAAGAGGTGCATATAGCACATTACACACTACTTAAAGGTGGTGTCAAGATTGTTTATTTGAACAGTGGTTGACCACTGTTCCCACTTACAGAGCCAGGGCTGTGTAGAAACACTGGATTGTCTTTTCAGTGTCTACTTAGAACAAACAGCTAGCAGACCGTGAGGAGAATGAACTGAATTTGACAAAGTGTAGTATCTTACATTTGCTGACTACACTTTTAAGCATACTAGGACATTCAAAAACTGCATAACTGTGGATATAACAAATGTACATGCCCATAAAATGCTAACTTAATGATAATAAAATAGGCTAGTTTTGATATTCCTGTTCCTGTATCCCTTTTGACTCCTGATCCATTATTTGGTTGTCTAGTTTTATGCCGCACTCAAACCCTACCGCAGTGCAGTCTTTGGGCCAGTAGAGATAAGCTCTATTGAGCTCTACCGGCAGGCCTACGAGTCCATCCCATACCACGAGAAGGAGTGGTGAGTAACATTTTTCCAAACATTAAAACAGTTTAAAACGAGTTCCATTGTTATACAGTACGAAGGCTGTCATTAGATGTAAAACAAATTTGGTTTATTCTTATCTTGGCAACGCGATAAATATATTTAACACCTTGCTATAAATTTACTTTCAAATGCAGTCGTAAACCTTTTTATATAACAGACTAACCCAGAATTTTGACCGTTAACTCAGAGGCTATAAATGGAAGTAGTCTACCATCACACTATTCAACGATGGCTTCAGTTCAGTTTTAAAATGTTCACTGTTTAATCACAAAAGTGATTCATTTCCTCAGTCAACTCCGGGTGTAGTTTTGCGGGTGATGTTAATTTTCTAGTAAGACAAATGGACAGTGATCAAGCGCCATGTGCTCATCCCGATCACGTGCCTGCTGCTGAATTTGTAAATTGCATTGGTCCAAGCTCCATAATCACATTTCTCTTGCTGTCTTGGTGTAAGGAAATCACTTTTTTTATTTCAACAATTGAAGTTGTGGAAATCTCCTCAGTACATTCCTAGTTATTATGAATAGGCATTATGAACTAAAATCTATTGAAATTTAGCATTACAAAATAAATCCCTTGAAATAAAGGGGCTATAAATGTAGTTATATGAAAAACATAATTTCATATCCAGATTAATTATAGGCATATCATTTTCAAGCAGGAACCTCTGTTGCTGAGAAATAAACCTGTTCTTCAGAAAATCTGAGTGACCTCACAGGGTTTGTCCATTTTATACAATCAATGGAATTTAACTAAAATACACCTAGACCTGCCTTTGTCCTCTCTCTTTTTTAACTAAAAATGAACACACAAAATGCGGTTATAGTGTTTTTCTAAACTACTGTTGAACAGGGTAATGCATGTTTATTAATTCCAGTAAATTGATGTCATTAAAAGGTAGTTTCAACTTCAACAGTCCTAGTGATAACTGTTTAGCTTCACTGTATGGAAATTAGGGAAGTTTCAGTTGGTGCACCACATTTTATGATGTTCAAAAATGCTAAATCTGCAGGCATGACTGTGTGTGGGTGAAAAAGCCCATGCCTCTGTCCAGCTACATGGGCTTGTTGGAGTCTTTCACCAGCTACCAGGCTCTCATGAAAGAGGACCCACAAGAGGCAATTAGGCTCTCCAAGGACATCACTCAGAAGTAATGCACATGTCTACATATTTTGGAACACGCACACCAAAATGGCCTGCCGAGTTGTTACTCCCTACAAATCCATCCAATGACAGCAGATCCAATGCCTCTTAATTTTAAGAAATTCTATAGCTTAACGTCTGTAAACACACATGTATTTATAGTCTGATTAATTAGCTGAAGTCACCAAAAAAAACTCCTGTAAATAAATTGTTAAAACTCCTGCTTAATGCTTGATTTTGAACTCAGAAACCGTGTTATGTGGCCCTCTTACCGTATAATGTAACGGTCATGCACCTGTACTGTTAACATGCACATGCAGTGCTAAATTCCACCAGCTTAGCTGTGTGGTCATTAAACCCTCACTGATGCACATCAAACATCTCAACTACAGCACTCAGTAGTGCTGCCTTAGTCAAATGAAAATAAACTTTACACAAAAACAAAATGACACAAAACGTTAACCCTGTATGATATGTCCCAAGACTAACTGCTCATAAAACAGTGTGCTATGTACTCCTCTTAGGCTGATGTCAGTGATGAAGGTGACCACTCCAGAGACCGAGGTTGTGGTGGGTATCAGGTATATCTACCTGGTAGCACGCAAGCCATAAGGTAGTGTTTCATATTTTTGGGGGGAAGGCTAGGATATCCCAGTGGTTACTTATAAACATGCCCATCTACCAAAAAACATCAATCCTTGAGCATGATAACTATCTGCTCCTTATTTTAAATTGTTAATTTGACAAGTTGTCATTAACTTTTTTATAGTTGTGTTTGTATTTATTTAATCATTAACTTTGAAACATACCGTATGCTATTTCAAATAGTATCACAACATGCTGTAGGCTATGCTACAATCAATTTACCACAGTATATTTATGCTTGTGTATGTCTGCATGCATAGCCATTAGAAGTGGCTCAGCCTAACATGTTTAGTATGATGCTAGTCATCCTGACAAACAGCCAGACTTCCAGAATGTTGTGGGGAAAGTCCACAAAGTGTTATGCAGTTCTCACAACAGATTTCATGTCACATGTTACAAGTCAAAGAATGCCATCAATTTTATTTTGAAGCTGTTATTTTAACTCTCCTGTTTTTGTGTATTTATTTCTTTGTTTTTTTCTCTTGTGCCTTTTAACCCTCCTGTTACTTTTAACTCATTACTCTAAAAATACATCAAAAGGCATTTTGGCAGGCTTTAACCTTTCATTTTTTCTGTTTGCTCCCCAGACCCTCATAGTAGAGGATAGCCCCCTTATCTATGAATACCTAGTGATAGTCCTGAATTGTACCAGAGGTTGTTCATCCAACCCTTAAGTAGTGGTCTGCAATTCTGGCTGTCTCCATACAATCCTGTCATAATTTTCTCTCAAATACACAGAGGATGATTCTGCAAGGTTGACCATATTGCAGCAATTAAAAGGAATCTGGAAATGAGGTGTATTAGTCAGCACTCTTGCCAAGTAATCAGAGTGAAGAAAGTAATGAAATGTTAATCAGATTTTGTTTTTACAAACTTGTTTTCTCATCAAGCTAATGTGAGAGCAAGGTATTGACTAGCTAGTCAATACCTTGACGTTATGTTGTGTAAGATTAGAGGTAAAACTATTTAACATTGTTAAAATGAAATAGCTGTATCCTGAATAAACCTGGAAGTCTGTTTTAAAATAAAGTATTGCTTTGAACTGAACTTGTCTTGTAGCACACACATTTTACTTTAGCTGGTCATGAGTGGGTACTGTATGGAATATCCAAACATCACATGATGAGGATGAGAAGGGGAGTGAATCTACAATACACGGCTATTCTGGAGTGTTCTGTTACTACAACCCTAATTACAAAAGTTGGGACAGTATTGGAAAATGCTAATAAAAACAAACGGGTGTCGGTAGGGCCCACACATTTTAATAAGTGCAAGTAAAAGAAATATAGTGGTATAATACTGTGGTAAACAACTGTCCCAACCTTGAGCGTGTTGCAGTCATCAGATTATAATTTGTATATTTTCACAAAACAGTTAAATTCACATAGTAATCACATAATTTGTTTCCAATACGGTGAATGGAATTTCCAAATCTCTCATTTGTTTTTATTAGCATTTTCCATACTGTCCCAAGGGTAATATATTTGTTTCAGTGCTGTTTTCGGGGACTACAACATTTTACATTGGTGATCCCTCAGATTCCAAAAAAATGGCACGAATTGTGAGTTATCACTATTTTTGTATATGGTTAAACAAAAATAAAAATCATGGCTTGTTGGAGCTGTCTGCACTATGCACGCTTTCTATCGAACCGCTGTGGAAGGCCTTTCAATAATGGAAGTGTTTAAGAACTGTAGCCAGGGGAGAGGCCCCACAGACATGACTACGATCAATGAGAGCAGTCATCACTGGACGTGTGTGTTGAGACAAGGGAGCTCACTTGTTTTCATATAACGACTGTGTGCTAGTTAACCATTAGCAATGGATATGCTATTAGGTTTTGGGACAGTTGTGTTTTAGTAACCGAAACAAGGAGCAGCAATTGCCGCATGCACAGTATGTGTACAGTATGAACAGACAGGTGTGAGAGTGAAATGTAGCTAAGCTGAATGCAATGCCGCTACTGCACATCCTCTTGAGTATGAACGTGTCTTTAAACAACAGTAATCGATGGGCACTCATATCTCATTATAGATTTTCATTCCTCAGTAGGCTATCTAAGCAGCTGCTCCTCCTGTAGGCAACATGCTGTCAGAAACACACAGCATAGAGCAAACTGCGGGGGAGTTGATTTAGTAGAACTATTAGATGCCTGTGTTTTGAGAGACCACATATCCCCGCTGATTTCATATATCAGCATGTGTAGGCCTATTTGTCAGTAGTAAGTAAATGTAAAGTAAATGAACATGAGCATTGCATTGACCTGTTTATTTTTGGTCTAGATTGTTCTTCTTTACTGAGATGCTGGGCCTTTTTGTGTTTCTTAAACGCTGCTCAAATTCTGATTTATCAAATGTTTTGGATATGGCTGATTTTCTTGCTCATGGTTCTGAACTATGCAAGCAACATATTAGTACTACTTAGTACTATTTGTAAGGTAGAGTTGCTGATTGTTGGCTAATACACTTTTTGTCAAATTCAGCGAGTATCTATTCTCGGTCTGCTACACACAGCCGTGGCTCTGTAAATAGGAACACAAACAACATGATGGAGACTACACCATATCCTTAGCCTCTCGAGACCATCCTGATCTCACAAGCTTCAGTTTAACTCTGCCTGGAGAGGCAAGCAATCCTTTCAATTCTGTCCGGTATATTTAATGTGTGACCAATCAGCATCGTAGTAGTAGCTACAGGTGTGGTGTAGGTGTGACGACAGCAAAAATGACTCAGAAAGCAACAAGGGCGGTTCCTATAGATAGACAGATGGTTAATCCAATCACCTGGCAAGTATCTTTTGAAAGTGCCTGCCCTTTTAAAACAGTTTAAATGGACGGCTCCCCAGGTGGTTGTGTGCATAGATGTGAGTGTAACAGGCAGAGGGTTACAGTACAAGATGCTGTGTGTTACGTTGAAGAACACACTCTCTTTCCCCACCGACTACAGTCCCGAGGCTTTTATCATCCAATCCCCAGCAGCAACACCCCAGAACTAAGGAGAGGCAAACTACGTTGCTGTCATACAAATGATGATTACGATGACGATGAGTTCTGAGCAGAGCAGTGAGGTAAAACTGCTATTATTACCGGGCATTATAACAGTAGACAGTTAAATGGCACTCCGTCTGGGGTTTAAACCTACAATCTTGTGCAGAGTAAAATGTCTCTAAGGCAGGATAGATGGGGCTTGGCAGCAGACATAACAGTAGTCCGTATTAAAATATTTACTTGGCCTTGATTCATATCTAATGAGCTTAAAGGAGCCGGTTATGTAACCCGGCACGTTCAAATTTTAACTCTGCCTTGGCTTTGTTCTGAACACACTGGAGGGACCTACATTGGATGAGAAAGTAGAGTTCATTTGAAAGACTCACACTCCACAGCACATTCTATGCTCTGTTTGAGCCTCTATAAACTCTTTCAATACTACAAAATATGTTAAACAAATCATGTCAAATTATGTCCTTATGTCATGTTGTTATGTCCTTATGTAGGATATGTCAAATAGGAAAACTGACTCAAACTTCCATTCTTTGTATAGGCTACAATACATTGTTGTATTGTCACATTGGGATCTGTGTGGTGATGCCAAGTGCTGCAGTACAGTAAGACACTGTTCCTACACATTACTCATTAACTGTGAGCACACCAGCTCCTGTATCTTGTGTTTAAGTCCTGCACATCCAAGGCAACCTCTCTCAGGCCTTAGATCTGTGTTATGTATACCCCTGGGATGGAGGGGGAGGGGGGAGAGAAAGAGAGAGGGAGAGAGAGATTTGAGATAAAACACTAGTTCTCTGCTCAGAGGCAGAGCTTTGATGAACCTAATAATCCAACAAAATCAGTCATTTTCATGAAAGGCTTTGGATTCTGTTTGGGCTTTTCTCAATGTCTGTGTCGCTAAAGGGGAAATGGCCAAATATGGGTTGCTTAGAGATTAATAAAGCCACCTACTTCCTAAAGGAACCACATCCTAAACTTTGCTGCTGTGTGTAAAGCAGCAATAACAGCTAATGGTGGCCCAAGGATTCAGGACACAGTGTTGTTCAGAGGTTGTTTCTGTAGCATGAAAAGATGCTGTATACTCCCTGGAATGCTATACTCCTACATTTAGGCCTTTTCTTTCAGTATAGGTTCTTTGTCACAAGTCCATTTTGAACTCTCCTGTCGGGGTCAAACCTACCCATAAAACTCCCAACCCTAGGAAAACAGGAAAGTTAATACTAAATAATACTAAATAATTATACATTTTTAACAGAATTTTAACCTAACCATTTTGACCCAAAGACAATGGTAGGATTAACCCACAATAATGAACGGCAAAAGAACTCTTCTCTAACCTTGTTTTCTAACCCTAACCCTAACCCTAGGGCGACAGGAGGGTTAAGGTACACTTTTCTTATTCCTGATATAGTTTTGGATAAGCCCTTAAGATCGATAGACAGTAATTGTTGTAGACGGTAGAGCTGAATGTTAAAAGGCTTCCGATATACTAAGTGAAAGCTTTCTCTAGTGAGTTATTGCTTACTGCAGTTTTAGGAAGTAAATTGGGTTTTGGTTGTTCGTGTGTGTGCTCTCTGCCTTTTTGGTATTCCAGACAAGGTTTGAGCTAAAATCTTCAGAGGGAAATCTCTCGGACACAGTGTGAATGTTAACACTGATCCATCATGGTGCCTAATTGCGCCCCCTTCAAACTAAACAAGGGCTGTAATGGAGCTAGGTGCAGTTTTGTACTGCTGATTGCAAAACACCCTTAATCTTCAATCCCTCAATTGAAAATCAAAGAGAAAACATCACAAAGGGAACATTTCCATCACCCTCATTTATCTTGCAAAGAGTACCTTGAGAGACTATAATTAAAAAAAAAAAGGTGTTAACTTAAATACGCTCGTCAAGCGAGCTAAAAAGGCTTGGCGTTTAGTGTGATTCTGAAGTATTTAGGATGTGTATGGGTTGTGTTCACAGCTATTTTGACAATGTCTCACAGATGTCTTACTATTTTGACAGGCCGGCCAATCACAGAGAAGACCAGGGGGACTCATGTTCGTGACAAACAACCTCCGCTGTCCTTCTGAGCTGTTGTGAGTCGCCTGTCAGGCACCTTGACACAAAGAGCAGTTGGCTGCAGTGATTACCTCTCTCCCTGTACTGCGGAACAGAGCTAATCTTCCCTATCGCCCTCCATTCCTATTTCCCACCAATTACTGATGTAATTTAGACGTAACCCCATCCCCTGCGCACCATTTTAAACAGAATGTCAAAGCAATCTCTTTTAGCAGATCAATTTGGGAACATTGTTAATTCCAAGATGACAAAAGAGGGAAAAAGCTCCATTAACACCTGTTTTAAATGCTGATAGGACCATTTCACTTTTAGTACAGTATAGAGCACTTTATATACAATATGTGATATAAACTTAAAATGGTAATTTGTAAGTCATTTGTGTTTAGTTATCCTACCTACTTCCACAATGATACGTAAATGCGCCATTAATTTGTTTCACCCTAATACAAACATAGAGCATGGTCAGTTATGGATCAAGCAGCTTTTGAAACTTACATTCTATTTTTATCTCTATATAGTCACACCAACACTTACTAAACACCAGATCAGTTTTAAACAACACAACTATGTTACTTTACATTACTTGAGTATGAGTTGGCTATTACCAAGTTAATCGTGATGTCATTAATTGGATCAAATTATGCCACCAGAGGGCGCCATCTGATTGTGTATTATTTTGTGTGTTTTTTATTCATTATTTCTTTATGTATTTGTTTGATTTCTCATGTTTTTTAACCCTCCAGTTGTCCTCAGGTTTCAAACACACACCTTGTGTCAGCAGTGCACATGATATATCTGTGTAAACTGTGGAATTGGGTTTAGCACCTTCTATCTGCCACAAAGAGCTAGTGATTTGGGTCATTTTGACCCAAAGACATCATGAGGGTTAACCTATAATATAATGGGTTAGCTATAATGTTCCTTTAGCTGTTAAAGAAACATTAGCTACCCATTCTGTCAACTGGCTAACTACAGTAGGACAGACCCTTGGACAGGCCATAGGTTGTACATTAACACCATGTTTTGAAATGTTTTCATGTGTGCTGTGTTTGTGAGTTGGCAGGAGCTATAACCATACCACAGAAAGGGTATGAAAGCGATTGTAAGCTAATATACGTTTTGTCATATTCACTGAATATCTACTCATGTTCAGTATTTATTATTGAGTTAATAGGATGATTTATCTATATGGACGGAATTAATTAGAAGTTACCTTCTCTTTTAACTAAGCCTACAGTATATGTATTTAAAAGGTAGTGATGCTAGACTAGAGAATGCTTTTGGTTTGATCAAAACAAAAACATGGCTTTGATAGTGTTGTGTGGTTTGGTCTGCACAACTGTTCTCATTTACAGAGCAAGGGCTGTTTTAGTTTTTTTGCCAGTGTGTTAACAAAACAGGCAGCTAGCATACGATGAGGAGATATTTGCCAAATTTGACAAAAAGCGTATTAGCTTTCAGCCCACCTTGTAATGGTTTTAATGTTCTTTTGCTTTCTTTTTCGTGAGTTGATACAGGCCAGAAAATAAATATCAACTTCAATTGTAGTGGGGTGAACCACAGACCGATTGTGCCTCAGTGCCAATAAATGCATCGCATACAATACACAATGCTGGCAGTGGGAGCGCCCTCCACTGCTTTACAAGGAAGCATTCCTTCAATAATGCTGGCCGATGGAAATGTGTGGTGCTCACTGGCTGCAGTGCAGTATGACCATAAGCTGAGCTGGCCAACTTTGTTTTAGAAGTCTCCCCTGCTCCAACACACTTGATTCTAATGGGTTGGTACTGCAGAAGCCTGATAATGAGCCGTTCATTTGAATCAGGCGTGATGAAGTTGGGAGTGGATCCAAAGGACCAGGATTTAGAACCACTGCTACTGTACAGAGTATGTAGTTTGAATGCTGTGTGTGCGAGATGGCCGCATCAGTTATGACCATGCTCCACTACAGCCGGCTAGTGCCAGACATTGCCACCGGCCGTCAGCATAAGGACTGCTTCCTTGGAAAGCAATGGAAGGTGTCCCAGGACAGGTTTAGAACCACTGCCCTATGGGCACTGTCCTACAGAGGCATATAGAAAGAGCAGCAGCTATCTCAATTCGCCAACGTTCACTTAGGGCTGTAGGTCACAGTACCATGGCGACCACTACCCTAAAGACAGTGGCAGCTAGCCAGCAAGTTAGCTGTATGGGGCAAAGGTATAAGCAATCTGTGCGACTCACCCCAATGGGAGGGAACTTTCACCCCTGCCTCCATAGATAATTCATTTGGCTCAGTATGACAAACGCATGTCAATTAGCCAGGTTGGCTATTATTATTCCTTATTCATTTTTTCTCCCCCTTTCAGTGAGAACCAGCAGGTCTTTATTCCAGTGGCGAGCGTCTCAACGCTGCATTATTCAGCCTACTTGGACCTGGCTGCTCAAATGACAGGCTCGTTCTGCTTTTCATTAAAGTGTGAACAGAGCTTTGAGTCGCTTTGAGGATTCTGTCTGATTTGACCAGCCTGGCAGATTTCACACTGTCTGTCGTGTTACAATAGTGATTGACTTGGAGCCATGCGATGTCGCTCATGTTTTATCTAGTAGAATTTTGGCTTTTGAGCAAGGAACTATATGATATACACCTCCTTCTGTTTGTTTGAACCTGGAGCCAGAGGGCATAACCCTACTGTACTAAACCTTAGTAGCTCCCATTGAACACCATTGTAAAGATCCATTAAACAAAGCAAATGTATGTATTCAAGCTCCACATTTGCCCTTAATGTGATAACATTATATCTGTTAAGTCTGGCCACACATTATTTGTATCCCCTTATAGTATGTCCAGAGGCAAAAGCAATGCATATTTCACTGTGCATGATAGTTCAACATTTAGTAAAATTAGCTTGTTTCTCAGATTGATAAAGCCTAATTTGTAGTCATTAACCTGAAAGTTACTTATTTAGTATCTGTAGCTGCAAGTATATATTTTCTTTTTATTCTCTTGAGCATTTGGCTTAATCTCAATGCATTACTGCCCATTATGCAGACATGAATTACAAGCCTATGTCAGTGACAAACTGTTGGTACAGTAAATTTGTATTTATCCATTGTCTCAAATTGAAAACAGTTTAAATCTTTGGCACATTATTCAAATTACTCTTAACTGCTTAATCATGTGTCACCATACTGTGTTTGCCATAGAAAGGTAGGAGAATGACCTGCCGCAGAACAATATGATTTTTGGCATTACCATTCATTGCTTCTCTTTTTGTACCTTTCCATTTCGAGTTCCCTCTCCTGAAGTTCAGTGATTCCAACATGACATCATGGAAACTTGGCATTGAGGGATTCAGCTAGGCTGTTCCTGCTTGTATCCCTCACACAGTACTACACACTACTTGCGTTACTGTTCATGTTGTCAGTCTTCATGGTAATTAAGTTGCAGTTACAGCTTTCATTTCTGTTACAGCTTTCATTTTACTGCTCCCCATGGAGAACAAGCGTTCATATACCAAAACCTCTCGGGACCCATAAAGCTCTTTGGTAGGAAGATCCGATATGCCATTGAGGGGAAAAGTAATTTTTCAAGATAACAGGGTATGGTGAAATTTTACAATGCTGCACTTTAATCAAAGTGGGATTTACAGACAATGTGCAGGCATACCTGGGAGTTATTGTTTGGAGCAAACTGAACTGTGCGACACCGGCCCTGTTGCTTGGTTACGGCACCTGCAGTAAATCGTGACTTTGGTGGTCCTTGGATAAATAGAGAAGCGGGCTTCAGACAAGGAAAAGGGTTCTGAGCAACATGAAGTGAAATTGTCTCAGCCTGGTTTAGAATTAGAATTTTTAACATCTCAGAGCAAGGCGAAACAAACGTTTATTTATTTTATTTTTTTACACACAACATCCAAATAGTAAAAATACATTCTCACATCTGTCTGCCAAAGATAATGTATGTGGGGAGATGACTTGGGTGTCAGACAAATTATTCTTGGCTAAAATGACCATGCTTGATCTTTCAGAAACGCTGGGAAGGATGAGTTCTAAATATTTCATAGTCAATATTAAAGTCAGGTCTACATTTCAGAATAGTTAGCATTAAAATAGAGGAAGATTATTTTAAATGATGAGGTATTGCTTTCACAGTCATAAAATTGTTATTTTACCCCATTGCTAACCACTCATGGTTGCAGTTAGACTAAAGTGTGTATGGATGTCAATGTACTTGACAGGAGAAAAGAAAATGCGTTTCAATGCATTTTTCACCAACATATTTAACCCTGTTGTCCTCGGGTTTCAAACGCCACCTTGTTATGCCAGCAATGCAAATCATGTCCGTGTTAGCTGTAGAATCAGGTTTAGTTCCATCTGTCTGCCACAAAGAGGTAGTGCGTTGGGTCACTATGACCAGGAGGACAACAGGAGGGTTAACCCTCGTGATGTCGTTTATCAAATTATGCCACCAGAGGGCGCCATCTGATTGTGTATGATTGTGTTTTTTAATTGTCATTGCTGTGTATATTTATTTATTTATTAATTATTTGTTTGTTTTTTGTGCCTTTTGTCCTCCTGTTGTCCTCGGGTTTTAAACTCACAAGGTGCCAGCAGTGCACATCATACTGTATGTCTGTGTAAGCTGTAAAATTAGGTTTAGCACCTTTTATCTGCCACAAACAGCTAGTGAAGGACATCATGAGGGTTAAGAGAACATCATTTGTGTTTGTATATAAAATATATTTTAGAACAACAGCGAAAGATTGAAAAACCAAATTATTGTTAAATAATGTTTGTATTTTATTTGTAAACCGAGAGAACATGTTTTCAATTATGTTAGACATTAAAATGCAGCCCCAGATTCCAACATACAGTATATACAAATACGTTAAAAAATATCACTTTAAATGTATTATTTAAGACTTAAGCTTTAAAGATGTGGCTAGTTGGTGTACTTTCCTTATAGACACCTACAGTACTAAATTGTATTCATTGTGATGTGCCTTTTGGTTTTGGATTAAAGATGTCGTTACTACTTTAGTTAGACCTAACTGACATGAGAGCAGACAAGGTAGATAGCAGTAGATACAGTACGTGTGACCACCACTGGTGTTGAAAAGGTTAAGAGAGCTAATGTAGTAAAAGCTAGCATTTCAGTATTTCTAAAAGTTTTTGAAAAACAGTTAAACCGTTTTTGAAAAACTCTCACAGTAGCATGGTTTTAGATGTAACACCTAGTTGTCACCTGAAATATTTTATCCCTGGCTTTCATTGCAGCAGGGCCAGAGTTCTCACTCTTTTGTAAGAATACCAGTCTTCTATGAACCATGTTCCTTAGGTCATCATCCCGTGTCACTCTTCACTCCTCCTCATAGAGGACAATGCCAAAATGAAGGGGGAAGGGTTGAGGAGTGGTAATGAAACAAATCCTAGATCACACACCGTACCTCTTAACAGTTAACAAGTACCTATTGAACACTAAAAGTACTACTATGTGTTTTCAAATATTAGTTATACTAAAAACCAGCTGGACAGTAGTAACCTGAGGTTTCAGACCTCACAGAGCCTCTGAAAGGGCAAGTGAGGCACAAGTCCATTTAGAAGACTAGTTATGCGCTCTGGCTAGTCCGAGTCGAGGCTACAATTTGAGTAAGCGGCAGATGTGCCTCCATTTACTCTTCACGCTAGCAGCTTATTGTTGCTTGGCTTACTATTGTTCTTGGGTATACCCCACTGTGTTGTGTAATGTAGCTTCATTGTATTCAAATGTTAAAATGTCCGTATGTCAACATCAAAATGCACCAGGAAATCTCCAACTGCTCCCTTTCCAACTCATTGGAAATGGCTTCAGCCCGCTGGGGAATACAGTAGCAATGTTGTTGGGTTGCCTAGTAAGTACAGAGGTAAAAACAGTGATGTAAAGGCATAGATTTGGTAGGGAGGGGGTGCTCTAGATGAGTTTGCCAGCATCCCTCTGGCTCTGTCTCTGGCGGTAGTGGAAAAGGCTGGTGGTGTCTAGCTCCCCAGCATAGTGGATGGCCTCGGCAAACAGCTTCACCACCTGCGACACACAGCAAGGGACTTATTCCCCTTTACAACTTGGAGGCTGACTTTCTACCACTGGATGTCGCACTTAACCCTCGTAATGTACTCAGAAATCTCGTATTTGGCCACACGGCGGCGCCATCTGATTGTGTATGATTTATGTGTTTTTCAATTGGCATTGCTGAGTGTATTTA
>JAODUG010046673.1:0-16201 GCA_027564795.1 Aphredoderus sayanus | reverse complement strand
GATTTATGTGTTTTTCAATTGGCATTGCTGAGTGTATTTATTTGTTTTTTAATTATTTCTTTATGTATATGTGTTTGTATGTGTATATATGTGTTTGTATATATGTATGTATATTTATATATATATATATATGTGTATGTGTATATATGTATATTGTTTATTTGAATTTGTTGTGCTTTCCTTTTCTTGATTGCAATATGGATGTATTTGTGTAAAGAAAAAATGAATCTTCTGTTGCAGGTGGTGAACAACTTGAGGCATTGAGGTGCTTTTTGGATAAAGTGGAACAGATATCTCAGACTGGTGTTATGGGTGCAAATAGCAGATCTGGGAAACGAGCTGTATCCATATAGTTGCCTCTTCCTGTAACCTGGACTTGGCTGCTGTTCCTTCACTCGTGCTCAAAGTGGTATTTCTTATAGCCCTGTCATTATTCTGATTGCATTGCTATTTTAAGAGTAAACACTGCCATTTTAATAGAATGTTTGTTTCAGCATTTGTGAAAGTGTCCTTCAATTATTTAATGTATTAATTTATTACATTTATATACTGTATAATGCATAAATCACATATTGCTCTATTGTAGTATTGCTCATATTCTTCTAAAGAGTAATAAATGAGCCATTGAGAATGAGCGAGGTATCTATGTCTCCTGCTGCTAAATGCTGTCTCACCTAGTACCTAGTGAATTGTAGGAGCAACAAATGGGAAACAGATCAGATAACATTAAAACTAAAATTAAGATGAAATGAGAATCACAAATCCTCTCTGGGAACCATCACCTTATTGTAGTGGAGAGGTTTGTGAGTCCCTGTGAACTTGAGAGCTGTGTTGTCTGGAGCCTTGTGCTCCTGGTAGGGTCTCCCAAGTGGTCTCAGGGGAGGGGCCAGACAAAGAAAGGTTACCAGCGGAGGGAGCAAACCGTGGATTGTCTGTCATATGTCCGTGTTGTGGTTGGCGCCCGCTACTGGCGAGTGCACCAGGTCATTCTGACCCATAGGACAGCAAGAGGGTTAAAAACAATGCAAACTAGTAAACGTTAGGTGGTCAAGATTTGATTATATTTGATATATAGAAAACAGCTGAAATATTTCTTGCTAATTGTCGTGACTTCATTCATGAGGCTGTCCCGCTTTGTCCAGGCATTGAAGATGATAATAGGCGTTGATTATATAAAGAAAGAGAATAAGGGTTTTAAAATAAGTTCAAGAGTGAGAAAAAGGTGTGACACTGTCCTGTACTCTTGATAACACATGCCTGCCTAGGGGTGTCTAATTTCCGATCTTTAAATGGCTATGGCTTTATTTCTATAAATCTGCGTATTAACCATGTATATGACATGGTTAATACATTCAAAATGCATCACAATAAGTCAAAACATAAGCACATACACAAATACATGACATGAAAGTACATATGGGACAGATTTCCTGAACGGGGTCCTTTGGCAAAATGTGAGTTTTGCTTACAAAAGAAAAAGTTACACATTTTATTAAGGTCAGAGCTTTTTAATGGAATTTAACACAATACAGTTCAACAAAGTTAGGTTATGCTACTTTAAAAGATGATGAATTTGCTCTATCTCATTCTGAGATAACACCTTGAGAGATTTTCAGACTTGCCTCCTTGGTGCTGTTTTTGTTTCCACGCATTCAGAGCAGTTCACACCCTCTTAGGCATTAATCCCACCCAGCTATTTAAATATTCAAATAGGGACACTGGCCTTGTGCTAACCTGGTGGAATGATGGACTGGGTTGTCCACATTTTGCATCGGAAAGAGTTGTATTGCCAAGCAAGTCTCACAAACAAGAAGTGTCTTTGGTTTTCCATTCTCTTTTTTTTTTTTTTTTTCGCGGATGGTGGGACTGGGACACCGGATGTTTAGGCTTGATTTTCTGTTTTCCGTAGTGCATGATTGTTACTGGAGGATTAAGATGATCAGTGTAACACATCATGGTGGTATTACTTTTTTATACTGTTTTTTGATTTTGTTTTGTTTGACTTCTTAGTGTGAAGCACTTTGCGTTACATGAATATGTATGAAAAAAGTGCTATATAAATTGATTGATTGATAGAGAATTAAAGCTGTAAAACAGGACAATAGAACAATTATTTGAACATTGCATCCTAGATTTAACATTTAGATGATAACAATTAAAACAATCCAATAACAATTACCTTTTTTTTGTCTATGTACTAGAACCATACATTATGGTGATTTAGAATTTGATTAAGTCATGCAATCACGACTCTGCGGAGATGTCCACTCCACCAATCACTCGAAGTTATGACATCCAAATAAACGGCTAGAAATTAGTGTTTTGATGGCATACTGCAAAAAATAGTCTCACTGTGCTTATGGATGTGTTAGCAGAACTAGCTCAGCTCTATCCCCTCCAGGGATGTGGATATTTTTTTTTTTTTTTTTCAGATTAATCTGGAAATATGGATTTTCCAATCTTGAAGGGGCCTGGTAAACGGACCCAAAAATCACTTTGTGAATAAAAGGGTCTGGCCACACTCCATTGGGAAGTGTTTACAGTGTCTCCTACGTAGACCTCTGGTTGATTTTGCAACAATTTAACAGCACTTAACCAATTGGTGATGCTACAACCCCTCATATTTCTACCACCGTTTTGAAACGCTCTTCAAAGTCATCCCACTAACCCACTCTGTCCACCAGCAAGGTGGTTCTGAAGGTGCTAATGTGAACAGTTTCCAGACTAGAATCTCAGGGAAAAATTATAATAATAATTTAAAAAATATATATATACACATGTATCTCAAAAAATTTGAATATTGTGAACAGGTTCAATATTGAAGCCAAGAAGACTCAGCTAATTAACTCAAAACCCCTGCAAAGGCCTTAAATTTAAGCCCTAGGCCTATTTTCAGAAAGAAACGCCTAAAATGACATAGCACAATATATTAGGTGTTGCTCCTCAACAATGAGGCCTATATGCACACTTCTGGTCTCCTTTTATAGCTAAGAAGCTATTGAATGTGAATCCATATATAAGTAAACCGATTTCTATTACCATTATAGAGTATATAGAGATGGAAAACAAAACAATATGAAACATTTCATTCCGCCAGAAAAACTTAACTTTTAGAGTAAATATGTGCTATCAACTATTGCTGGCCAATATATTGGCCAGCAAACTCGCCTGACCATAACCCTATAGAAAATCTATGGGGTATTGTGAAGAGGAAGTTACGCCAGACCCAACAATGCTGAAGACTGATCAACTCCATGCCACGCCGCATTTCTGCAGTAATTCAGGCAAAAGGAGCTCCAACTAAGTATTGAGTGCTGGACATGCTCATACTTTTCATGTTTATACTTTTCAGTTGGCCAGCATTTCTAAAAATCCTTTTTTTGTATTGGTCTTAAGTAATATTCAAAATTTCAGAGATACTTAATTTGGGAACTTTTTGATGATACTCTAATTACAGTGGTGCAAAAAAGTATTTAGTCAGCCACCAATTGTGCAAGTTCTCCCACTTAAAAAGATGAGAGGCCTGTAATTTTCATCATAGGTACACTTCAACTATGAGAGACAAAATTAGAAAAAATAATCCAGAAAATCACATTGTAGGATTTTTTGTTTATACATTTATTGGTAAATTATGGTGGAAAATAAGTATTTGGTCAATAACAAAAGTTCATCTGGATACTTTGTTATATACCCTTTGTTGACAATGACAGAGGTCAAATGTTTTCTGTAAGAATTCACAAGGTTTTCACACTGTTGTTTTTGTATTTTGGCCCATTCCTCTATGCAGATCTCCTCTAGAGCAGTGATGTTTTGGGGTTGTCACTGAGAAACATGGACATTCAACGCCCTCCAAAGATTTTATATGGGGTTGAGATCTGGTGACTGGCTAGGCCACTCCAGGACCTTGAAGTGAGTTACCTGGTTTAAGGACCATGGTATCCCTGTTAATTGGCCAGCAATCCCGCCTGACCTTAACCCTAGGAGGTTGAAAAGGCACGGGAAAACAACACAAATACATAACAAAATAATTAATAAATAAATACACAAAGCAATTCTAATAAAAAAAAACACACAAAATCATACACAATCAGATGGCTCTGCCGAGTGGCCAAATACTATATCATTAAGAACATGACGAGGGTTAAAACACTCACTGTAAATACTTTTACAGATGGTAATATTCTTCTAGATGCAGGCCCAGCATGCAACGTATGTTTGTAGTCAAAGAACTACACAGTGGCAAAGCACCGGGGATGAGATTTGTCTGGAAATGCTACAAGTTCTGGGTGTGTGGAGGGGATGTCTTTAACATTGCGTGGAAGTCTGGTGGTGCCTAAGGAGTGGCAGACCAGGGTGGTGGTTCCCCTGTTCAAAAAGGGAGTGTGTGCCAATTACAGGGTTATCACACTTCTCAGCCTCCGTGGTAAAGTCTACTTCAAGGTACTGGAAAGGAGGGTTCGGCCATAGTCCAACCTCAGATTGAAGAGGAACAATGTGGTTTTTATCTTGGTTGTGGAACAACGGACCAGCTCTACTCTTGCAAGGATCCTGGAGGGGGCTTGGGAGTATGCATCCAGTCTACATGTGTGTGGTGGATCTGGAGAAATGTATGACCCGGGTCCCCAGGGACTATGGTGTGAGGGGTTCCTTTCATAGGGCAATCCAGTCACTGTATGCCCAAAGCGAGACCTGTGTCCGGATTCTTGGCAGTATATCAGTTTCATGTGGGTGTCTGCCTCCGCCAGGGCTTGGCTTTGTCACCAATCTTGTTTGTAGTTTTAATTGACAAGATATTGAGGCGCAGTCGTGGTGGGGAGGGGTTGCATTTTGGTGGCCTCTCATTTCTTTTTGCAGATGATCTACGAAAAGCTTGCTACACGATGTTAGCCCTACACCCAACGGTGTCATCCCTGGCTGTCTCACATTCTTTTCACTAAAGTGACAAAATAATCTAACCTCATCTAGTCATGTTTGAGGCAAGCATGCAAATAAATGTACCTCATGCCAGAAATGTTTGAACAGTGTGTCCTTGTAATTGCAACTTTGTACACCGCTATCTCAGATAGCTAACAGCTGGTAAAATAAGTATACATAACCTCACTATTGTTCTCAGTAAACATATTTCTAAAGGAGCTACTGACGTGAAATGTTCACCATATGTAACCCAAGTATCCATACATACAAGTAAGTTCACAAAGTAAGTTGTGTGTAATAATGTGAAATGACACAGGGAAAATGTATTGAACACACAGTTGATTTAATACTTCGTTTAAAAGCCTTTAATACCAATATTTGGTGCCGACTAGGTGAGGTGGAAAGTTCACTATTCGAGATATCAAGGTGGAGAAGAAGGGCCAACTTTTAGAAATGTTCACTAATTACATTTGTTGAATCCTTCTGGTTATTCTTCAATATCCTGACGTTGTAGAGGGAGAATCTGCAAGCAAGTCATTGCACAATCTCCAAGCACTATATGCTACTCATGACAGTCTGAGATTCTTCGCTATAGGGGAGCAGGATACAGTGGTGTTCTCAGGGTGATGGACAGGTCCACTTCAGGGCAGTCTTTTGCCAGGAGGTGGAGTAGCTTGAGTAGGTTGAGATTGAGGTGACTTGTGAACATCCAAGTATTGAGGTCAGTGAGACATTGAGAGATCCAAGTTGAGATCTGTGTGTCAGATGGATGGAAAGAGTTAAGAGTTGGGTATCGTCTGTATAGCAGTGATGCAATCGGATGTGATGGCAGAGGTATGATACCTGGTGTACACGGAGATAGGTAAGGGTCTCATAACAGATACTTGTGTTGAGTGGGCAGGGTTTGGACTAGTATTGGGAGATATGGCTTAAATATCATACACCTATATTTTTCAAATGTTTGACGATATCACAACAGTTTAGTTTTTATATAAAGGATTGCAAGAAATTAACACCAATAAACAAGACTCTGTAAATAAAAGTACTGCTATTGGTTAAATTAAGTATTAAATACTGCAATACTAATATATAACTGCAAAAAGAAATAAACATACTTACACTGTTAGTGTAAGTACAGTTATGGTCGAAGAAAACAAGACATTCCACTGTCTATGGCAAGGATTACTTAACCTGACACATGAGATGGTTGCTACACATAACCATATATAATTCTATGGACACTTAACCGTCCATCTAAACTGTCTAAAAAGGGCAGGCACTTTCAAAACTACTTGGCAGGTGAATGGATGAACTACCACAATATACCTATCTGTAGAAATTGCCATTGTTGTTTTAGAGTAGCTTTCGCTGTCATCACACCTAAACCACGCCCATAGCTACCAGTATGACGCTGATTGGTCATACACTAGATGACAGAATTGAAAGCATTGCTTACATCTCTGGATTGATTCTCACGGCGAAGTCAAACTGAAACTGAACCTTAATGGGCGCCAGCTGCGCAGTGGGTAGAACAGGGTGACAGGTGATTGAGAAGTCGCTGGTTTAAACCACACTAACTCCTCACCAAGTGTTGAGGTGTCCTTGAGCAAGACACCCAACCCTTACTGCTCCTGGTGGTCAGGTGGCTCCTTGCATGGCTGACACCGCCATTGGTATATGAATGTGTGTGTGAATGTGAGGCAATCATGTACAGCGCTTTGAGTGGCCAGTAAGTTATAAAAGCGCTATATAAATGGGTTACTAGCTCTAATGCTAACTCTTTAACATGATGTGCAAATTGCAAGGCTGTTAAATGGTACCAAACAAAATAATATAACTGCTCAAGTCAACCAGGTTAATATCACAGCTTCAAATAGGGTCTTAGACTTATGAATTACAAAAATAGCCCACTTTCATTTAACCAGGTTAGCTCCTGCTACAGAACAAACACTCATTGGTTGCACAGGTTATTTAAAACAAGGCTGTCCACTGTCTATTGCTTAACTGCGGCTCTGTGGCATGTCACCACATTGCCACCAGTGCTGAATGCAGGCAAGAATGCAGTTTTCTCACTCGTGTAAAGATATATTCATGGACCCTCCACCACTACTGGGGATCTGTCTCACTATCAACATCAACATGGCCTTCTCCTGTTCAAGCAGTCTTGGACCGGACCCAACGTAAAAGCAACCCTAACCCTAAACGTTGCAAAAGACCACATCTGGACAGCAGCATATGTATACCCTTTATGCAGTGCATTGACAAATGTGCAAGTTACCCATGCCATCGAAACTGACCAACATGGTCAATTATGCTTTACTATGATAGAGGCTAGATTTTTTGTGTGGCGCATTTGTTTTGCCTTGACGCTAGTGCGTACTGGCAAAAGACTTTCTCCCAGAAAAGAATAATGTAAGAAGAAAAAAAACATATGGGTCTGAATCGTTGATTTGAAAAACCGTTAACACTGCTAAAGGCCAATGCCCATTAAAGGTGTCCATTGGCAGCACGTCAATGGAATGCTTGTTTTAAATGTCAGTAGGCCAACTTAACATCAACAAGGATCAGTCAATTTCAGAGGACCAGTAGCTTATCATCTGATGGGTGAGTGAGCTAAACAAACTCTTATTTCCTTCTCTAAGCATAAGCTTTACATTAATTATCTTCTGGTTTGGCCTAGATGAGCAGTTATCTGTGCCTATGCATGCTACGTAGAACAACTACTGTAGGAATGCTGACCAGTAGGCTTCTGTATCATAGGCTATGATTGTGTGTCTTAACACCCCGCCCGCGATCCATCCAGTAACTACCTCCATCTTCCAAATTACGCTCACTTAGTAAAGTAGTAGGAATGTCGACCTACATTGGCCATGAGTGACGCCGGCAAATCACTCAGTGAACATCTATCTACAGCGATGTCAAAGTCTCATGAATTCTGATTTGACTCTTCACACTGAGATCGCAAGAATCAGATATGTATCAGATTTAGGGCCAAACCAGATTAGAAAAGAACAGCTAAGTAGCAAGTTAAATAACAACTGTCTGAATATACAAAAATATTCACACAATAAATATATGAATTGTTTCCGATATAATTTATTGTAGGATAATAAAGAACTTATATTTAGCCTATAATTGATTAGAATGTGTTTCTAGTGGATAATCCAGGATAAGAGGATGGTCACAGCTCTGTTGATGCTGTGAAAAGGGTCCCGCGCAGACGTCTATGGGTTCATTCCATTAACAAGAGAGGAGCTGGGGGCCTGTCAACACCTGGGCCAGGAACACAGGCAGGATCCTGAAAGGCACAACACATGTTTTAGGATGAGTGCCAAAGAGATGGATCAACTATTATCCAGTGTTGGACCAGATCTCGCCCACATGACAACCTAAGACCAGTCACCCCAAACTAATAATTGGCTGTAACATTAAGGTAAGACTCCACGTAACCAATATTAATAGCTGATAAGAGCTGACATTCCAAATATAGAAGTGTACCTTTTTATAATTACCTTTTATTGACTGTCATGGCATGGATCCATGGAGGTGCTGTCTTTGTGAGGTTGGTGTATGGACAGTACAAATCACTATGGTTGGGCAGGAGAAGGCGAGGTTTCACTGTTAAGTTAATTGAGGGTTTGACTTTTTCTGAGGTTATCAAGCGATTGCAATAAAAATAAATAGGCTTTAGTTTTATTTCTTTGATTCAAACTTTCCTTTTCGGAGGCTAGGCGTAACAAGAAAAGTTCTGAATCAGACCTGAGGACAATTGGAGTGGCTGGGGATAATTTCAAAAAATTTATCATTCACTACATTATTTGGGGTTTAATTTTAATTAGGATCCGAGCACACACATGCGTGTGCGAGGCCCTGGATCCCTAATGATTTTTTTTTTCATACATGGGCATGGCAAAATAGCTCGCTAGCGCCAACTACAGAGCTGCCCCTCCGACAACTTCGACCGACACGTACAACATTTCTATGGCACATACCGTGTCCAGGCGTTAGGTCAATTTTATTTTTATAGCCCTTAATCACATTAGTCTTAAAGGACTTTACAAGCAAACATTTCACAATGTAACAAACAGCCCCTGAACCGGCTCCTCTCCCCGGGAAAGTATAAACTACCATTAAAACCTCGTGTGGTTAAAAAAAAAAAAAAAAAAAAAGGAAGAAACCTTGGGAAGGGAACACAGACAGAGGAATCCACCCTTCCTGGACGGTTAGGATGCAATAGGTGTTGATAGGCAGAATAATGATCTAATTATACATTTAAATTGATGTATCACACTGCGCAAAAAATAATTAACAACATTTATTTAGTAAATACAGTTTAAAAGTTCAATCCAGGTCCGCGGATTTGCCGAAGCTAGGTCCGCTCTCCATCCATGGAATCCACACACCACTGTACTCCAATACAGTAGTCAAGTCTGGTAGACACCCAGCTACTGACATCCAATTGCCTCTGTAGTGTTCGCAAATAGCACTCCGTTCCAACACTGAAGACACGGCCACAGGAGAAGCAGCAACCCTCATCCGCAGTCCGAATGACATCATGGAAGCTCCTCCTCCCAATGAAGGTCGTCCCCGAACAGAGGATAGCCAGCCAATGTCCACGATTATGGCCTCATTCCCAATTCACCACCCTCCACCACACCACCACACACCACACCCAAAGAACGGCCAGAAACACGAAAAACACACAAGACGACTCAAAGGGGCCCAATGGATACCCATATAGGCCCCTAAGCGTATAAAAAAGGCTCTTGGAGCGATTCTCTTCATCTAACAGGAAGTCGGCCATTTTGAGTTTGTTGGTCATTTTTGGCAATTTGCACACCCCGTACTTTAACAAACTTATATGGAATTAATCCAATCTACTTCAAATTTCTTCGGATCCATGTAAACACATTGGTGATTAAAAGTTGTACAAATTGAGTTTTCACTGAAGGGTGTCTGTGGCGTGGAAAATACATGATTCACATTGAAACAGGAAGTTGTTGTAACTTCAATGTACATGCTCATATATGCACTAAACTTTACAAGTCTGATAATTGTCCTGCTGTGAAGACATTCGTATGCCAAAATTCACTACAAGTTATAGCGCCACCTACTGGCAACAGGTAATGTCCATTTCTACGCTGTGATGTACTGCTCATAGCAGGTTGGCCACATCCCCTCCAAAACTGTCTCATAAAAGCCTTAAGACATGGATGTTGTTAACTTTCTGAGTTTTCATTAAATGTCTTGTCCGGGGCGTGGCGGAGAAGGCACATCCTTCACCGTGACACAACAAATTGTTTTTAACTTAATTTGAAAATGCTCAAATCTGTACCAAGGCGTTCCCAGGCCAGTGTGGAGATAGAATCTCTACACCTTGTCCTGGGTCTTTCTATCTGTATTCGTTTGTTTATTCATGCATTTTAACCCTTGTGTTGTCCTCTGGTTTCAAACACACTGCCTTGTGTGCCAGCAGTGTGTGTGTAAGCTGTAGAATTAGAATTGGTGCCTTTTATCTGCCACAATGAGATTGCGTTGGGTCAGTTTTACCTGGAGGACAACAGGAAGGTTAAGAAATTAATCTCTGAGAGACTTCAACCTTATTCTGCATTAATTTACTCTCATGTAATAAAAGTACACATGTTAAATGAACACACATAATATACTTATTTATATTTTTTACAGATACAATGGGGGTGGTTAGTCCATGACCGGTTTTGCCATGCACTCCTGCCTTGGGGAGACGACAGTGAGAATGGTGATCAGAGGCCTGTGATGTGATCCATGCTAATCTTCCTGCTACTCACATGCCTCCAACTAAGTAGAGCTGGATATATTTCCAATGCATTTCTGTAAAGAATTTTATGCCCCTAACTGCATAGGCATTTATTTTAATGTCTGTAATAATCATTTACAAGAAAATTGAGTAGTGTAATGTAACTACACAATTAAATAATGTAGTAGCAAGTCGTGTGATGAATTAATGTCGGGTACAAATTAATTGTGGTTTAAATTGTATTGTCTGTAGGTGCAATAGATGGAAAATGCATCACCATGCAAGCATTCCCTAACTCTAGAAGCTTGTAAGATTTATTTCAATATATTGTGCTCCTGGCTGAGTATCACCATGGGGTTTCACTTCAAGGTGGCACATGGTGGCAATTATTGCAGGCTCCCCACTGGGGAAAATGCTGGAGGAAGGGATGTGCCTATAGATCAGACATTTGCTCGGTAGAATTCATTACCAGCACATTAGTCAATCTGCAAAATGTCCTCGCTTCATGTTTGCTGCACAATTTTCTTTTAAAAACAGTGCTGGCTCAGTGAGAGTGAAGGGGAACAATCTCTTGCCCTACAAAATGTGCCAAACATGGGAGGAAAATGGGTTAAGCAAACAGGGCAGTGTTTCCTAGCAGGAGAATATGGTTTGACATTTTTTGTATTTAATCTGTATAATCATTTATATGTAATTACTGTGTATTACTTATTCATTGTAATGTGTTAATTCCTAGCCTATGAATAAAATATATCATTTTTTCAAAATAAATAGTTGCAAGTTTATATATTGACGGTTTCAGTAAAATGTTTAAAATATTGGTAGGCCTATATACAACTGTAGGCAACTAGTATTCCTGACAACTAGAGGACGTGAAGGTTCTCAAGCCAAGTCTTCAAAGCATAGGTCTACATACTTGCTTTATAACAAGGAAACAGTAGGCTATACAGATGTTACCACTATATTTCTTTTGGTTTGTCGTTTCGTTGTGACGCAGCATGATGCGGTTTTGTTGCACTACCTGGACTTCTCCAGGTAGAGGCACTAGAGGTCTATTTTTCTGTGGGATGGCAGATGCGCATACAAGGACGCTAGAGAGAGGAGACTTATGTAGTAGTGGTAGTTATATAATATGTTTAATTATGTTAATTTTTTAGATTCTATTTGTTGTTCTGTTGTGAGCCTAAAGAAAGTTGAAAATGTCAAAATTTCTCTGAATTAGGACTGAACTAATGTCATTGACGTCAGTTGTTTGATTACAAAAAGCATGGCGGCAAAGAAAACAGTTTTTATTTGGGGAAATTCACAACTATCTACTTGCTCATGGCGGGTATCAAAGAATCCAGTGTCGGCAAAGATGATAATTACTCTGTCGCAATCCGCTGCCGACTAGCGCGCTGTGCTGCTCAAGTGATCAACCTGTTCAGCGTGCGAGAGGGCTTTGTGTCGTCGCTTACCAAACAACTCAAAATAAGCCATAAGTAAGCGTTTCACTGATGGACTACTCCATTGTTCTGTACGAGAGGGATTCACTTCCTCGCATCGCAATTACCTAAGAGTGCCCTGGCCCTGATGTGTCACTGCAGTGTGAGTGCAGGCCAGCGTGGGAGTGGGGAGGAGGGACAATCACGCTCGGTTAGTTCACAGCAACTTGGCCAAGTGTGAGTACACCTTGATTCTGTCTCTAGCGGTAACAGTAGTCACATGAGCAATGAACAAAAGACTGGAGATTATTCAACTGTAGGCTGTATGGGCGAGCAATGCAAATTAGAAGGGGGAGGAAAGGCGTTTGGAGGGTTTGAATTGCCAGGTGATGTTCACGGAGAGATGGTGCCAGGGGCATGGTTGTGATTGGAAGTCTGGTTTACTCTGAATTAATTTAAAGGACAAAAAAGTATTCTACATTTGCGCGATCAAAGCTTGCACTGTAGACTGCAACACTATAATCATTACATTTACAGTACAGTACGAGCCATGCCAACAATGTCATCAGCGCTCAATAGGCTAGGTGAGAAGTGTTTGGTTAGCATCCCCCATGAATATTCTGATTTTAAAAATGCTATTGTTTGTAGGTTAATTTAGGTTAATGAATAATAGCAATCGTCAGGAGAGAAGAGGAATATGAGAAATGAAGCCATGCACAAATAATACAGATCTTGTCCCCCTCTTGTTCCATACCAATGTACTTTAGATTAGCCTATTATAACTTCTGAAATCTTATTCAATGATAACGAAAATAGTTTGGCCCTACTGTTATACTGTACTTATTTTAGTGGGCGAATTGAGCTAACCAGCCTCGATATGAGCATACAAAAACTCATGATGTGTGATGGACAATTTATTATAAAACAAGGTGTGCTTTTTAACATGGCCTAAGTAGGATATTAAGTCTAATTAGTTGAGTCAATATTGATAACTGCAGCATGGGCTGACACGCATAATTAATTTATCACATGCAATTCATTGAAGTGTATATACGGTAGGATGAAAATAAGCCTAAACGTGCCTTATAAAATATAGTAGTAGTAATAAGTAAATAAAATGACAACAAAATAACATACCAACACTAAAAAAAAATCAGAGTCAGAATTTATAAAAACATGAATGAGAGACAATTAATGAAACCCCAACGTAAAGCAGAACTGACTTTTACCCAAAGTGCATAGGCTACATTAATGCTCATTATCTAGCCTATATTAGACACGACAAACAATGCACTGCAAATATCAGAAACAAATCCTTTGTCACAACAAATACTAATCTGTTGTCTTTTAGCAGGCTAATGTTAACGAATAGGCACGTTAATAGCGCCACGCGTTAACCATATTAACACTAAACATTTACACAGCCTCTTTGAAGTACAAAATAAAACGAATGGGTTCAGCACTTTTATTTTGCTTGATAATTAACTAATATAAACAAATAAATGAATATAAATACACGTATTCTGACTTCACTGAGGGGTTTGACTGGTGGTTTGTCAGTGCACAGAAAACTGCCTTTTTTTTCGTCACTTTCTCAAATAGGCTCATTAATTATAGTTGTACATTTTTGCAATCTTCCAGTAGCCTATAACCTAATCACAAAAATCAAATATAAGAAACATTGGTCACAAATTGGACTAGTAATAGCACCAATAGTCTAATTGTAACACTAAACCCTTGCACAGCCTTCATGAAGTACAAATAAAACAACATGGTTTGAGCAGACTTTTATTTTGCATGTACAAATATATTCACGTCATGGGGTGACAACTAGTAGTTAAACTAACCATTTTAAGTGTTTGGGGGGGATACATTTGGTACATCTGGGTTCAAACCCATGATCTTCACATTTCAAGCGCAAAGCTTTACTGGGTGACCTAGAGTGGAAGGAGTGGGCGAGAGTGTGTGTTCAAATGAGGAAAATAAAGTCCAATGACTAACTTCTCTAGAGGGATGTTAAGAGAGCGATGTCAATCTTGACATCTATCTTGTCTGGCAAATGTCCAGTATAAAACAGGGTCATGGAGGTGCAACAACTCAAGCATCTACAATTTGGCATTTTAGGAAAGGTCACAGAAGGACATGAGCTACTGAATAATTAACTATTTAAATAGTTCCAGTTTTAAAGCTCTAAAACATCTCTCCACATACCTAAGCCTAAAACACATTCCAAATTATTTATGCAATAAAACATTTCCATGTCATCAACAAACGTTTTGTTCACTGCATAACATGTTCATATTAAAGAGATGGCAATGGACGAATGCTGAAAAAGACTGACGACTAAAGGAGTATTTACCTTTTCAACCTGACCCTATTTAGGTATGAGCAGAGTGAGTGGGGATGGAAAGAAAGGGAAAAGAGGGAGGAGATGAATGACGAGAGAGCATGGTACCTGTTAGCCCGCGACACAGACTCCTCACCTGTCGCCTTCTCTCACTTCCGATTCGATGTGGAGTGCGGGGAGGAGGTGCTTTACTGGTAAGCGCAATCCTTATGTTTCTGTTATTTCTGCTCTAGTATATTATCAGTGAAAAGTGTGGGGAAAAAACATGTCTGAAGTCAATGGATCAATATTTCACTGTTCTTCTAAAGGTGCTGATAGTTACTTACTACTGATTGTAGTTTATAGGCATTTTAACAACATGTTTACATGCCACATGTTACATACACATGGACATGCAGCTGTATTCAAACATGTAAAATATGAGTGTGTACATCAACATATTTTAGGGAGTTTGGGTGGAATCCTGCTGTTGCCATAGAGGGTCAGCTCATTCACTTCATGAACAAGCAGATGACCAGTCTACTCTGCAGTGACCTTTTTATTTATTTTTCTACCATGAAACTAGCAGAAGTGGTTATGGACATACCCTAAATGCACTTGCATCTTGCACTTTATAACAATAAAATAAGGCCCATTGTTTTTTTAACTGAGGCATAAATCTGTGAACCGGCCAATAGGTGATTGAAAGTTTCACTCATTTCTGTGCCTGTCAATAAATGTAACCTTGCGCCGGTATGACTCATATTATCAAATCTCCAGTTACGAGGTGCAGCTGGAAAGCAGAGTCCGGAGGAAAGGTCTGGGCAAGTTCCTCATTCAGATATTGCAGCTTATCGCTAACAGGTAAACATTTTTATTTATTTGATATTTAAATTGATATTTCACTAGATCATCTCCTAGGGAAATAGGTGATTGAGAAGTCGAGGTTTAGGCAAGACACCTAAATCTTAACTGCTCCTGGTGGTCAGGTGGCTTCTTGCATGGCTGACACCACCATCGGTGTGTGAATATGTGTGAGAATGGGTGAATGTGAGGCTATACTGTAAAGTGCTTTGAGTGGCCGGTAGGTTAGAAAAGCACTGTATATATGTAGTCCATTAACCATTTACCTTAATCAGCTGCAATCATTAATAGAAAAATGATATGTTCTATAAATATTTTCATGTTGTTCTGTCCCATGTAGTGCACAGATGAAAAAAGTGATGTTGACAGTATTTAAACACAACCACGGAGCATACCAGTTCTTCAGAGAAGCTTTACAGTGAGTACCAGCCTAATAATAAAGTTGAAGCTAATATAAAATGTACAATTACAAAAATAATGAGGCTAATTAGAAGTCTGAGGTTATTCAGACAATATTCACAGTACATGTGAAGTTCCACATGTACTGTACAGCCAAAGTTGTAACAGCCAATAATATAATACTTTAGGCCGTGTTCACACCTAGCTTATCATTTACTGTTCTTGGCTTCTTTTTTACATTATAATCCTATGGAGTGGAGAGGTTTTAAAATGCGCAATGAGCGTTTACATTTAGCGCTGCTGCAGGTGTAACCTCTGCTGTTCGTCTCCCCTTTTACAGATCACTCTGCACTGTTGATTGGTAGCAGCTGGTTTTATTTCACTCTGTATTTATGAAAGACAAAAGTATGTAAACGCCATCTCTTGTGGACAACGTGCTCTCTGGTATGAAATCCTCCATTACGCTGGGGATTTCCCATAATCAAAACAAGTGTGATC
>JAODUG010046652.1:0-16201 GCA_027564795.1 Aphredoderus sayanus | reverse complement strand
CTGTGTGAGGCCATGTGACTACACTGGCTGTGTGAGGCCATGTGACTACACTGGCTGTGTGAGGCCATGTGACTACATTGGCTGTGTGAGGCCATGTGACTACACTGGCTGTGTGAGGCCATGTGACTACACTGGCTGTGTGAGACCATCCAGTGTAGTCGGTTGTTTTGAGCACCAGCGACTTTGGTTTGGTTTTCCTTTTATTTATTTATTTTTATATATATATATATATCCTTTTTTTATATATATATATAAATTAAAAATAAATAATATTATAATTGTTTTTTCCTTCCCCCAGTTGTTCCAAATGAGGGGAGAGAGTATGGACCATAATGGAAATTGGTCATTTAGGAATTTATTGTGTTTTTATACTTTTTTTTTTTTTTTTTTGGGGGGGGCATCTCAAATTACTTTTCTATAAACAATCGGTAAATAAATTATGTCAGTCAGTCAGTATTGTGGCCGCTTCTGCCTCATTTTTTTATTTATTTTTTTCTAAGACTGAAAGGCGTTGGCATTGTCACTGTAGCTCCTTTTTCAGGAAGCCAATCAGGTGGTGTGGGACTCACTCGTCGCCCTGGTAACCAAGAAAACTGGCAAAGCCAACTGGAAAGTTTAGCTAGTTTTGATTTATTAAAATGAAATAAAAAAAGCCGTATCATGACGGTGATTATGTTGTCAACTGTCAACATATTGTCAGAATAAAAACCACACCCTTTTGTTCTTATTAGATCTTATTGTGCCACCAGATGGCGCCATCTGATTGTGTAGTTCTCTTTGTCAGTGCTGTGTGTATTTATTTCTTTATTAATTATTTCTATATGTATTTTATTATTTTTTGACTTTTAACCCTCCTGTTGTCCGACTCCTCGGGTTTCAAACACACACCTTGTTGTGCCAGCAGTGCACATCTTATGTCTGTGTAAGATGTAGAATTAGGATTGGTGCCCTTTATCTGCCACAAAGAGTTGGTGTGTTGGGTCAGTTTGACCCAGATGCCAACAGGAGGGTTTAATAAAGAATGTAAAAACGTAAGCACTTCCTTCTCTCTGGCATTTCTACCAGAGAGAAGCGCTTTATGAACACGCGGCCTGAAGCTAACTTCATGAGACCATCCTGATCTCACAGGCTCCTGTGTCTCTGCTGTGTCCGTCTGGAAATGTTCAGAAGGAAGCTGTCCGATTTGATTTATTCAGTTAACGTTGATGGGAAGAAATGCCTGCATTCTAATGTCATCTGTTATCTGATTGGCTGAAGGTGGTGTAATCTCCAGCTAATAACTTTGATTGGCACCTAATGAATGGGCCCCGCCCTCTTCTCCCTGATTCTGTTTCCAGATTCACTTGCGTAGTTGTCTGACACTGCAGTAATCATGGAGGCCATGATTAAAACAGCTTTCTCCTGAAAATGTTTAAGTTACTTTTCTTGCTTGCGTTGAAGGAGTTCAGAGTACGACAGAGGAGCACAGGCCTTGACAAGGCAGAGACCATGATGCAGGAGTTGAAACCTCAGTTTGAAAAATTTCTCAAGGTATTTATCAGAAGAAACTAATGCGTTATTTAGTTTAATAGCCTCAGTTGGATTATTAGTGTTTTTAACTTTAACAACTGTATTGGAATTAATTTTGAGTTTCTTTTCAGGGTGCCGATCCATTTCTATGACTGGATAAATATAAAAGCTTACTAAACCAAGACGTGCTTCATCCCAGAGCAAGAAGCTTCATCCTAGTGCACTTCACGCTGACATTTGAAAGCTTCTTACAGACCTGATGAAAGCTGACATTGGCACTGGTCACATCTTATGATAAGAAGATGCAGATGATAGCAGAGATGCTGTTCCTGTGACTCTCAGGATGTTGTAGATTTAGTTGCCTTTATAGACCATTTTTGTAAAATACATGCTGTGGACTTAAATTCTTGATCTGTTCTGTCTTGTCATTGTATTTAATGGATTTTCTAGACAAGTGTCCTTTTGTTACTTGACCTATCTAGCAGTTCATTTGCCATTAGTTTCCCTAAACTATTTTGTAGAACATTATTTGGTTATAACGTTATGTTCAAGATGACCTCCACTACTCACATTTTATAAATCTTGTGCAATTAATTGCAAAGCACGAGTTTTATAGTGTTAAAAGATTAACACCATCATGTGAAAACTTGCAGACAGACTGGCTTACAAAAGATGCTGATCTATAGTCTTTAAACTGTAAACTGCAGTTAAACAATATCCAAACTACTTGAGCCTTGTTGCTTAACCTTTTTTTATTTAGAACATCACAAAAATGTTGTAAGCATTTTATCTGTGATATAGTACATTTAAAATTAAATAATTTTAAAAACAGCATAATTTTGCAACTGTTGAAAACATTAAATATAGGTGACATTAATTGATGGGGCAGCAATTATCAGCGCTCTGGCTGCACGAGTAAGAGTTTGATTTAGTTGAGCCACTAATGTCAAGTTTGTATTAGATGCATAATTATTCTATGCATAATGATTTCCATAAAAATTGCTCCTTTTGTTCTTTAATTGTAGCAATGTTTTCTCCCCCCCGCAAATTGCAGCCAATAAATGTTATCCCTTTTCCCTGAAAATAGAGACATTGTGGTCTAGAACATGACAATACAAAATACACCGCAGTTACATTATTCTATGTATATTATAAAAGTGAATAATTGATATAGAAGATAGGTGCTCCCAAATTGGAAAAAATATTGACCTAAAACCATGAAACTTTGAGGTAAAAGTTGTCTTGTTTAGAAATGGGATTCCACTCCACTGCATAAAACAAAACTTCCCCATTTGGAAAGAATTCCCAAATATGGGCTTTGTAAAAACGGAAATAATATTGAAAAATAATTTTTTTTAAATGTTCAAACATGTAAACTATTTGAGCAACTTTTTTTGCGCCAATATTTAATTTACCTAAAAACCAAAAACAGGTGAAGTGACACCACTGTACATAACACATACACAGTCTAGTCAACTCTTAAAAAAAAAAAAAAGGTCCCCATTAGTATCATGAGGCAGAGTGGGTTGTGGTTAGAGAGAGATCTTGGTCGGCCTTGAGAGTGAGGAGGTCCTTGGGTGGTACAGGCACCTCCACCATGCTTAGCCCAGTGTGCGGGACACTTGTGTTCATAATGTGTCTCTGTAAATGTTTAATCCAGTCCTCCTGGACCGACAAAGGACCCTGGAAGACTAGGTCACAGAACCTACAAAATAGCAAGAGAAAGAGAAAATAGCCACAATTACCAGGATATAGTAACAACATTTAAGAATGCTTTTTATTTATAGAGCACTTTTCAGGGTACTCAAAACACTACATACATTGAAATGATAATAGAAAGCAAAACAAAACATGCAAATATTTCACTCTGCTCACCTTGGTACAGTGGTAAGAAAACCCACTATGTGTATACAAATCCCACAGCAGTTATGCACAGTATTTGTGCCGTGGGAATTGTATACAGCAATATTAAAACAGTCACTCCTCAATTGTATGCTCCCAGAAGCCAGACATGATGTGCCATTACCTGCAGGTAAGTCTATACATTTCCTCTGGCGTATGGGGAATGGGCAGTGTCTTCTTCTTAGAACCAGGCCTGGAACGATGCCTCCTTGCTTTACAGTCATATGCTAAAAGACATAAAAATTGGAATTTCAGACATGGACGTATGATTAGATTGTGGTCTTAAAAATAGTATAGAAAACTATTTTAACATTTGCCAAGCAAATGTCCTCCACACCTTCCATGCCCTACTGAGAAGACTGATGTTCAAATTTATCAGGAGACTGGATATTTCTAAAAATTTCTTTATCATTCTGTGTAATCCAGGTTTTAGTACAGTACGATACCAGTCAGCAATGTGGACACACTGGTAAAATTGTCTTTTATAATGGTAAAGAGGGACTGCTTCCTCTGCTATTGTTTTTAAATGTTTGATGTATATGTTTTTGTGTCTGTATTGCTTTTCTAATGGGCCTTGAGTAAATAAAAAGTTGATGATGATGATGTAAGCCAATATACTGCCAAATTCACCACATACTGTATCTCTCCAGTAGTCCGCTAGCTTACTGTGCGTGCTCAAAAACTAAGATGGTGTTTTTGCACAGCCCATGGGGTCCATAAATAGGAATACAAAGTGGTGCACCCCGCACACAATATTCTAGCCTTCGCAATGCGTTTCCAATGTGTGGAGCAGAGCTTCTGAGGGAGCACACCATGGCATTGTTTGGAGAGGTGTTTTGATTTTTAATTTAGCAAACGTTTGAGAATTATTTTTAAGCTATTGTCACTAAGGAGATGGGGAAAATGAGATCCAGATGAGTACCAGGCTTAAATTGGCTGAAATCCCCTTTAACGCTGCTGTTGTCCTTGGGTTACAAACGTACTACCGTCTTGCACCAACAGATGGCGCCACCTGCTTATGTTTTGATGGCTGACAGACAGGTCTGTAAGCTATAGAGGTACTGTACTGCGTTGGGTAAATTTGACCTGCAGGACAACAGGAGGGTTAAGGCATAATTCTTGTATGCCATGCATACATATTTGTATAGGATTAAGTGTACAGAAAATGTTATAACCACTAGCAAACAATTTCAGTGGAGTCAACTTTGAATAAAACCAAACTAGAATAAATAGTGTAAGTGTAAATATAAAATGTGTTTTTGTGCTTTATTATTATTATTATTATATTGGACATGGAATCGGTTGGTTTGTGGTGTACGTTTTTGGCCAAATCGTTGCCCTCCACACACACACACACACACACACACACACACAACGATCAAAACAGTAAAACGTTTTTAATTGATCGTTAGGCGTGTTGTCTCTTACGTTTTGTAAATTTGTTCGGATTGGCTAGTGTGTACGTGGCATTACAAGCCGTTAGAACAATGCATCATCAAATCCAAATGTTAACATTAATGTTAATGGAAAGCCCCTCCCTCAGCTCCTTGACAACATTTTTGCATTTTTTAAAATTCTGCAGTGGGGTGAGTCAGAGCTGAGGGGTTACATATCCTTTGGATAGATTCTTTGGAGTATTTCACCCACTGCATTGGTTTACTGACACTTTACAGTCAAGTATCACATAATCGCTCATCCACATTCACATACTTACTGGTTCCTTCAATTAAGGCAGTCCTTTTTCGTTTTGCATAAGCACGTAGGTGATTGGACAAGCTAACGCCACTGTGGAACGTTGCATTGCAATGGATGCACACCTTTCTGTTGAATTCACCTTTCTCTGTTAAAACAAAAGGCAGAAAATATTTATATAATCAGATGTATCACAAGGGGCTGGCCTATAGTACAGTACCAACAGGTATCAAGTTCAGACACATGTAGTCTCATACCCTCTGATAATTCAGGAATCTTGAGTGACTAGCTAACTGATAACTAAGATAAGAACTACAAGTGAACAGTAAACCTGATCCGTAAACTCAATGACTGGAAACACTATGTATGACTCATACTCTTAGGAAATAATTATAGGGCAACAGCTGCTCAGATCCATCATTTTGGACATGTTGCTATAGCTACAGTTCACTAATAAAATGTGTAATTTGAGTTATTATTTAGTGCCGTTTCTGTTGTTTTTGAAAACTCCAAAGGAATAATGTGTGTGGCTCCTGTAACCAACCATTCAGGGAAATGTTCAGTTATAATCCGCTTAGTTAAATGTGGTGCTGATTGACAAGAGATTATGCCTTTTTGAAGTGAAAACAAAAACATCAGAAAGTTGTATCCTGTGGGCTTCTTACATAAACAGTATCAGTCACACGGTTATGTTCGGTTCCTATATATAATGAGCCATTGAGTTCTCAAATGATTGTCCTGAATAAACTTAACTTCCTTAATACAATGCAGAAATGTTCATTCCATATATTTGACATTTTGTTATAAATGTATGTAATTTATAAAGTAAATTAGTCAAGCAACTAGTTTCAGAAACTTAAATACTCTTCACAACTCTTTTCCAGTTTGCTACACAGTATCCTTAATAAACTCAATATAAATAATTGGTTGACAATCAGATTGTGCCAACAATTATAATCACTTTTACTAGTACTTTGTGATCAATCTAATGCAATTGTGTAGGCCACCATTAGTGATCTCAATTCTAGCTTGAATATAGCCAAGAGGTTGTTAAAGCATCCTTAAGCAAGCTGCACAACCCCTACTGGCTTCTTGATACTTGCACTCATTGTATGTCGGACATTAGTGTCTGCAAAATTACTAAATTGTAATTCACCCCTTCAAACCATTTTGGAATTTACGTATACAAACCTGAGATTGAATTAGGCAGAGTGGTGGCCACTCTTGAGCTTGTACTATGCTCCATCATTGAAGAAACTAACGGATTTCTTGACATGTGAAGTGGACTCTTCAATTTGGAATCTTCTTGACATTTTCTCTTTTTCAGAATTCCTATTAAGGCACTCGCACTCGAGAGTGAACCTTTTACCTCTAACTTGGTCTCCAACTGTTTTTTATCCGATGCCATTTCCACTAAAGAGACCTTAGACATTTGCGGTTTGGCATTATTGTAGACTGTCTGAACTAAATTCTTCTTGGGAAGACCAACTGGTGGAAGAATATAACCATCAATGTTGGCCAGTTTAGAGGAAGGGGAAATTTGAAAAGGATCACGTTTCTTTCCCAGAATTTGAAGTGCCCTGTGATACTCCTTTTTGTCACGCATCAGTTCTCGGAGTAAACACAATGGGGTTTTGCTTTTTGTGGAAATATGTTTCCCAAGTCGTTTCAGATGGCCTCGTATGTGGTTGGATTGACCAGTCTTGTTATCAAACGAGTCCCCACATAACGGACAGGAGTAGTTGTTCTTGAGAACCTCAGTGCTAGACTCCAATTGAAATGCTGCAAATTAGAATAAAGTCTAGTTAGAAACATAACATCAATTGCAAATTACTTAAAAACCAATGCATTTCATTATGCGTTTCTGGTAAAATACAAGTCAAGCACAAAAAAACAAAAACAAAAAACACCTTTAGAACGACTTCATAGTACCTTTTTTCAACTGTCGTATTGCTGACATCTTGCGACGAATTCTTGGCCTCTTGTCTTTAGAAGCCACCTGCTCAGGAGATACTACATGGCGCGCGTTGTAACTCAGTCCAACCCTATGAAGATGGCCTCTGACATGATTGGACAAACCAACACCAGAGTCAAAAACTTCAGGGCAATACGGACATGTTCTGCAATCGGAGCCCATCACTGACCAATCTACTTCTAAGGGTTCCTCTAGTGTCACTGGATGGGAATCTACATTTTCTGTAAAGACCTCAGTTTCTATATCCTCTTCCTTGATGACAGGTTCGTTCTGACCATTTGGTTCAGTCTTAATTTTGTTAAACAACTCCTTAGATGCCTGCAGAGCTCCCCTAATGGACATCCTTCTACTACAGGGGTACATCAGTGTTTTTTCTGGTTTGATGCCATTGTTATAAAGGTTAGTGTTAGCATCTTTGTCATCAAATTGAAAACTGTCTTTTTCATCAGGGTCTTCGGACTCTGAAACATTTAACGTCTTTGGACTTGGCAAATGTTTTGGTAAGATGAAGCATGAATCCTGCTCATTGGTATTCCGGGACGGTGTGGACATCTTTCTTTTAGATGGTGACTTTTTCATAACTGGCCGATCAAAGGCTGGCTTGGACGTACTGTTAACTTCTTTTTCAGTTGCCCTAGAATCACATCTAGAATCTGGGTCACGCTTTGCTACAGGGGGCTGACTGTGCCCATCTGATAATGAATTTGTTTCTTTAACCAATACAACATTTCCAGGCAACTGACTGCTTTTGCTTCCATTTGAGTTCTGGTCATATTTGTTGTGCATTCTCTCTTGCTTTTCTGTTGCCTTCTCATGTCTTTGACGAGACAGTAGAACGTTGATAGATTTGTCAAGCTTTGATTCTGTAAGTTGTGACTTCAGACATTTGTTTACAATTTTGTCATTTTTGAATAAATCTGAAATGAAATTTGAATCACTGCAAGAAGAAGGTATTGTTGTGGCGTCTTGTCTTTTTATGATAATAGGCGATATTAGCTGCTTCTCAACACTTTGTCCTTTTGTGTCACTTTCCTGTGTGCCACTATATTCCTCATAAGTCTGTTGATGGCGACGCTGAAGGTGGTTTTTAAAAACATTTATACTGAAGACTCTATAAGAACAGATTCTACAAGTAAAAGCACCAGATTCATCACAGTTCGCTTTTGAAGCAGGATATCCAATGTGACGCATGATGTCATGTTTAACAAGATCATTCTGGGATGCAGCCTTGTAGCTGCACTTCTCACAATCAAAGTACCGCTTGGACTTCTCATGTGTCTTTGCATGATGAACAAATGAATCTGGACTCTTCGTTCGGAATGGACACTGAGGGCAATGAAGTAGGTCTTTGTCATCCTCCAGTGTAGTTTCTTTGACCTCCTCGATGATTCTCTCTTTTTTCTCCTGATGCACAGACATATGGTCCACAAGCGACCCGCTCATTTTAAAAGACTCTCCGCATTCCCGACAGATAAAAGGCTTTGGTGACATATAGGTAAGCTCAGCGTGTGATTTCATATGGCGCTGCAACTGGTTCTCTTGTTTGAAAATAAGGTTGCATTTTGAACAAGGATAACATGACAGCTTCTCATCTAAGTGAGGCTTTATTGAGAGTCTCCCCTTAACAGGTGATAGCCTATCTATACTGTTCTCATTGGGTGCATTGTAAAGAATTTGCTTTATGGCCTTAGCCGTTCCATTGGGATATTTTGATAATGGTGATGAGCCTGACTTGGAATGCGTCCTCAGTTTTCGTGCTTTGCTAGTGGGAAAAGTGTATGTCGGGTCTTCGCCGTCTGTCGAGTCCTCTGAAGATTTATAGCTCAGATCAGGGGAAAGCTCTTCTGAAGGATCCACCATGACCACCATGTCCATTTTCCGTTTCCTCCTCCTTTGGGTAATTGGAGTAGGGACTTCTTTTTGTGGCTCTTCCCCTGGTGATTCATCATGGTTGTCCCACAAAAACTGCATGAATTCTTTGTGAGGGTCCCAATGAAGATTACTGGCACTGCTGAAATCATCCAGCGAGTTCTCTGGTGACTCTATGTCAAATCCCCATATTCCTGCAGTGTCGATTTCCTGCACCGTTTTTAACGGAGTAATACTTTTTTCCTCCTCTTTTTCTGTGGGCAAACTGTCATTGGCTTGTGTAGCCCGGTGTGAAGAAGGTCCATTTCCCAGACCACCTGGGGACAACACGTCATTGTTTGACAGAACATCATGGGCATTGTTGTTCTGTTTAAGAGCAGTTGGCTTGCTGAAAGAATCCATGCAAGACATTGGCCCTTGTGCCAGTCGCACTGGCTCTTGAAGAAGTGCGAGTGCATTCATCCCAGCATCTTTGTCATCTTCATCAAGACCTGCCAGACATGACATACCTGCAGCCGTGACCTGTAACAAAAAAAAGCAAGCAATGTTAGACAGTTGTAAATATAAATTAAGCAGCAATTTCCATCCTCCATTCATCCATCCTCAACCGCTTATCTGAGGTCGGGTCGCAGGGACAGCAGCTCCAACAGGGAACCCCAAACTTCCCTTTCCTGAGCCACATTAGCCAGCTCTGACTGGGAATCTCAAGGCATTCCCAGGCCAGCGTGGACATATAATCTCTCCACCTTGTCCTGGGGCTTCCCCGAGGCCTCCTCCCAATTTGACGTGCCTGGAACACCTCCCTAGGAAGGTGCCCAGGGGGCATCTTTAACAGATGCCAAAACCACCTCAACTGGCTCCTTTCAACGTGAAGGAGGCTCTACTCCGAGTTTCTCACCCTATCTCTAAGGGAGACGCCAGCCACCCTCCTGAGGAAACCCATTTCGGCCGCTTGTACCCGCGATCTTGTTCTTTCGGTCATGACCCCACCTTCATTACCATAGGTGAGGGTAGAAACAAAAATTGCCTGGTAGATCAAGAGCTTTGCTTTCTGGCTCAGCTCTCATTTTGTCACAACGGTCTGGTAAAGTGATTGCAATACCGCTCCCGCTGCTCCGATTCTCCGAGCCAATCTCCTGCTCCAAGGTACCCTCACTTGCAAACAAGCTTTGGGCGTACAGTGATTGGATAACCCTAAGAAGGGAACCCCTCACACCATACTCCCTCAGCACCTCCCACAGTATCTCCCTGGAGACCTGGTCATATGCTTTCTCCAGATTCACATATAGACCGAGTGGGCATACTCCAAAGCCCGCTCCAGGTTCCTTGCGAGAGTACAGAGCTTGTCCGTTGTTCCACGACCAGGACGTAAACCGCATTGTTCCTCTTCGATCTGAGGTTCAACTATCGGCCGAACCCTCCTTTCCAGTACCTTGGAGTAGACTTTACTAGGGAGGCTGAGAAGTGTGATACCCCTGTAATTGGAACACACTCTCTGGTCCCCCTTTTTTAATAGGGGAACCACCACCCCAGTCTGCCACTCCTTCGGCACTGTCCCAGACTTCCACGCAATGTTAAAGAATCCAGGACATCCCCTCCACACCCAGAACTTTCAGCATTTCCGGACGGATCTCATCAATCCCCGGGGCTTTGCCACTGTGTAGTTGTTTGACTACCTCAGTGACTTCTGGCAAGGAAATTGACGCTGATCCCCCATCAGCCTCCAACTCTGCCTCTACCATAGTTAGTTGGGTTCAGGAGTTCCTCAAAGTGTTCCTTCCACTGCGATATTACCGCCTCAATTGAGGTCAACAGCGTCCCATCCTTACTCTACACAGCCTAGATGGTTCCCCGTTTCCCCTTCCTGAGGTGGCAGATGGTTTTGCAGAAACACCTTGGTGCCAACCAAAAGTCCTTCTCCATGTCTTCTGCGAACTTCTCCCACACCCGCTGCTTTGCCTCTTTCACGACCGAGGCTGCAGCCCGTAGGTACCTTGCAACTGCCTCTGGAGTCCTCCAGGATAATAGCAATTTTTTAACGTTAACCTTTACACTCCCCTCTCTAAACCTCACACTCATCTGGCTAACGGCACCAATGTAGCCCGTCCATCCAACACTGGGACTCGAACTCGGAATGTAGTGTGGGATGGCAGAAGAGCTAGCACTGAGACTAAAACCCTCAAAAAGACAAAGATTTGATCTAGTATTAACTTAATTAATAATCTACGTAACCAAATGCATGAAAAAAAATAGTAAACAGAACGTTTTATTACATTCAGGAAAACCACAGAGCCAAGACATCGTATCATTCCATGACTGTGAAAATGTTACATTAGTATTTTGTTGGTTAATTATTTTGTGTGGCAAGTTATTTAAATATACAATCTTTAAAAATAAATAAAAGTAATGAACGACCCTCTGTTGCACACATCTGACAAGCGTAGTTCTAGTGCATATAATTGTGGACTACTTTACATACTGTGATTGCTATTTGATTTACAATATAAATCATTTATAAAGTCAAGATTCAAGTATAATATACAGCATATGTTGAGGTGCCATTTGAGGTGCCATCAAAATATTAACTGCTCTATATTCTATTGCAAAGATGAGAACATAAAGATAATAATTGCTTAAAGCAAGGATTTATTACAGGCTATATACCGGCTATATACAGTGATCAGTGCACATGTATGCACCCCTAGAAATTAAACCAAGACTTCCTACCATTGTACAAATCCTGGCCATCTTTAGACTGTCCACATAGTCAAAAGATTAATCCTTGGGCGAAGAAAACAGCGCAGCGAGGGGTGGTTTCTGCACTGTCTCAACACAGGACACAAAGGAGTGCCCTGCTGTCAAAGAAGAAACAAGTGCACGAACACCAAACACCTGCCGTCAGTTGATGTTGATTGCAGCACCAATTTTGTCTGGTTCAACATGCAATTTTTAAAAACGGACTGGGAAATTAATGCCCCTTCTTTATGGCCGGTAGAGTGCCCTCAGTGTAATCCATCTCTAAAATGATGGAGGGCAGTCAGATTTTTCAGTTATTATTATTTGGTTAGCGTGACCTCTACTAAATCGTGTCTCGGGGTGTCGGAGAGTAAAGTTTGCTTAACATACATTCCAAAAGTATTACATTTAAACTGTCACCCTTTTCAAACCATTTGCTCGTGTTTTGCAAACGTTTGCGGCAAACTCAAAAACGTTCGCTATGTTTGCCAAATTTGAATGCGCAACTCTGCTCGTGATGTTAGGCTTCATACAATGCATAGGTAAACAAAATGGCACTATAGCAGTTTAGACTAGATATGATCAGATATTGCATTCATCAATTAGCTATGCTAAAACATTTTAGAATTTTTACTATTTAGTTGTAAATTACACAACACTTTGATATACTTCCAAAGGTGTCGCTATTCAAGCGTTATAATACAATAACAGCGACATCTTGAGGATTTTCGAATTACAGCAACATTCACTAATTAGGCTACAGGCTAACATGCATTAAGCCAATGGTTAATATTTAAATATTTCAATGCAGAAATTAAGTGGTTAATGTAGGTTTTAAAAAAAAGAGTGAATTTTTTGTTTAAATGTAACCAATTACAAATATTGAAGAAATATTGAAGAACATGCAAGCTATTAAGAACAATACTACACATGATCGGTATTAACAATAGGTGCAAGGTCGTGAGAGCGAGTTGTCTTGGAAGGTCAATAAATCTGTCAACAGACCGAATGCTCTGGTGACATAAATGCTTCACTGTAAACCAGACAGCAAAAATGAGTGAAAAGGGCTACCTCGTAAGCGGCTTTTGATGAGTGGTAATGAATTGTATTCTTGGCTTATAACTTCCAGGACAGTTGTTCACTTGCATGCCATTTCAAAATAAGGTCAGCCTATGTTTAGTGAAGCAGCCACAATACAAATAAATAATGATATCACAATGTACCGTGTTGGTATCATATTCCATTTTCTTCTTTCTATATCACGCCGTGTTGCTGGATGCTGCTTGCAGGAGCTGCAGCCCATTCCATGAAGGCTCTGTTCCATACCAAAACCAAATCAGCAGACTAAACTACTGCTTTTAGTCATTGTGACTCGCTACTCACTAAACAGATATATGTAAGTCGCCGTAAAACAAACAAGGGTTACCTCCGATCGGTGTATACAGACAGGCTGCACTTTATACGCTGCATTGAATTATTTTTTACTTTCGTCTTCCATCCATTTTACGGTCGCCATTTTCCGTGGTGGTCTGGTGTGGGCCAGTACATTTATTTTGAAATGGTAAATATACAAATAATCATCAGTAGCATTAAATCGGTCAAAAGTCAAACATTGCAAAATCACACGACAACGATATAATGATATGTATAATTTCGTAATTTGTTTTGTAACTGCTTCTATTATTACAGTTTTGCGATGGAAAGTTAGCCTGCAACGCAATGTTCCCCGTACAGAAAAAATGGTTCATTCCAGATAGGAAGCATAAAAAAACTGAGTTAATGACCATCTCTTTAGAGAGGTAGCTGATTTCTTTTAGGGTGATAGCGGTTAATTACAATTTTAATTAGTATAATAAATTAAAACCTGGATTCCCATATGTACTCATTTGTTTTGTTTTTTTACACATGTACGTGATGATGGGCCTATCGGATGTGGTTATTGAAACACTGTCTAACATTCAAACGTGACAAAGGTATAATACCACAATCCCCCTACAGTAGGCTACATCTGTCAGTTCCTCACGTCTGTTTTACCTGCCTGCATGACATTTCCTTTTCTTTTTCATTGTAGAGGTGGAAACACGATTACAATCTATGGGCGTGTGTTACACCTGTCTGTTGGCCAACTTCACATTTTTCATATATAGCATGTTGGAGAAGAACATTTTTATAATTATTGAAACACACCTTTTAATTAACCATCCTGTGGTCCTCCGGGTCAAATGTACCCAGTGCACTACCTCTATGTGGCCGATAGAGGACGCCAATCCGAATTCTACCGCTTACACACACATATGATGTGCACTGCTGGTACAACAAGGTGTGTGTTTGAAAGCTGATGACAACAGGAGGGTTAAAAGGCACAACAAACAATACAAATACATAAAGACATATTTAATAAAGAAATAAATACACACACCAATGACAATAAAGAGAACCACACAATCATACACAAATCATATGGCGCCGTCTGCTGGTGGCCCATATCGATATTATATGGCAACAGGAGGGTTAATATAATTGTAATTGCTGACCAACAGTCTCCCTATCGGGAGTGCGCGAGGATCATCGGCGAGGATCCGTGAGTCTCGTGCACAGAGGCAACCTGTTAACAGCAGCAACACTTTCATTATTCGACTATACCTTTTCATTACTAGTATCACTGGTGGGTAAAAAAGACCAAAGTAGTTTAGACTGTATTGGTGACTTGTTTTTAGTCGTAATACTGTTATACTCGTCCTGCGAGAATTGACAAAATCGTAGAACTATGAAATAATGCACGAATCACCTAGCTTTAACTGTCGTTGTTCGCTAACCGTACAATACTAACCGAGCTCTCATGTACAGTAGCAGGGCGTCCCCAAGCGTTAGATAATCGGTGTGTAGTAGCTGTATTAAGATATTTACACGTTCGTTCACTTTTAGTTTTTCTTGTAAATGTACGCTCAGATATGATAAGATGTTGGATTCTGACGACTGTGCGATGTCCCTCGACAATCTCTTTTTCGAAAGGCCCCCTATCAACCCAGTGTGAGTAGAGTTCCCATGCAGTACAGCGCTGTACAGTATTTGTCCCTTCCTTTATCCGCATCGCTCACCTGCTTGCTTTCTGTAAATTATGTTTCCCCTTCTGAATCCTTTTAAGCAGAAAGCCACTATGCCAAGAAGCCAGTCACTGGCAATTGGAACTTCCTCCATCCCTCTCTCAGATTCCATCCACTCAGGATATCCAGAAAGAGGCAGAGCTCCTGTCACCGTTCTACAGTATGTGTAATAATGCATAGTTAAATTCAGTGTTGGACGATCTATTGCCACTGGGAGGCAAAGCAATGCCAGGGAGGGTCCACAATCACATTGATACTACAGGTGCTTTGTCCAGTCACTTGCTATACATTTTGAATCCAAGCACAATGATGTACAATCCTGCTTGGTAGTAGTTCCTTCCTGGAACTATGCCACTAGATGTGCACCAAGTACCTGCATCTCAGACAACAACAAATTATTTTGTGTGCCACACACTCACTCACACACATTTTAACTTCACATTCACAGGATTACATCTCACACAGGGAATGTGAATCCATTATCTTCTCGGGATGAAATAACTCCACCATATCTTTACATAGAAAAAGTTTGTTGCTATATTGTTTAAAATATCTTATAAAAAAAAAAAAGGGATTTTAGGGGCATAACTAATTTGGCTTAAGAATGTTGTGTGTTTACCACTGACATGTAAAAAAGAAAACACTCTTCCAATTGAAAATTGTGAGGCAAGGAGAAGCCAGTTGGCTTTGCAAAACCAGCTCTCACGTTAAATTTTTACTGCCACATATGTGTTTACACTATTTTCAGAAATGCACAAAACTAATACTGCAATGATACCATATCTTACAGACATTACTTCTATTCCTTATCACTCAACTTGATAACATTTCTTGGGATATGGCATGAGATTATTTTACTGACTAAATTTGTTTTTGACTTAATAAACCAATGGTATAATGCTCAACAAAGTTTATGAATATGATTCACCAGTAGCTGTAATATTCTTCCAAGTAAAATTAACTATGAAGCCTAATGTCTTCCATTCTCTTCATGTCTTGTAGATTTCTCACAAAAACCCAAGAAATTCCTGCCCCCTTACAAACCAGCGCAACTCCAAAACCCCGGTTCCCAGAGTCACCACGGTGACTGCACAGAGGGCGAGCAGGGTCGCGGCGGCAGCCACTTTCGGGGAGGCAAAGGCCCCCTGAATTTCCCCCAGCAGGGCAGGGATGAGACCCCACTAGGCGCTGTCCCTGCGGGCGACAGCAGGCGGGGTTTGGACTTTGGCCAGAGCCCTCCGCTGCGGAGAAGGTGTGTCCGTTATTACGTCTTGAGCAATAACGGCGAATTACATTACAGCAACTGTCGTGTGGTTGTATGAAAGATTGTTGATATTTGAACTGGATCAAAACATGCCTCCCTTCAATGCCATAGGGTGCGGGGGGGGGGGGGGGGGGGGGGGGGGGGGGGGGG
>JAODUG010046641.1:0-16203 GCA_027564795.1 Aphredoderus sayanus | reverse complement strand
TTCCTTGCTGGAGCTGCTGCCCCCGCGACCCGACCTCGGATAAGCGGTTGAGGATGGATGGATGGATGGATGTTTAAGACACGTGTATTGCATGTTCATTTTATCCCACATTTCTACGCGTTTAATATAATATAGCTACTTGAGACTTCAGGTTTGACATTGAGATGTGGGACAATAACATTTTGTCTTTAGACTTCAGGAAATGAACAATCACCATAACCAAAAAAGTTTGCAATTTACCTTAAAATTAAAATGAAATACAGAATATAATAAAAACAAAAAACCACAGCAATTGGTCAAGTCAACTTTTTCTGCCTGGAACCTGGGAAAGCCCTCCATCCTCAGCAGGATGTCGATTGTGGCCTAAGCCTACATTACAAAAATATATTATTATTCTAATTCAGTATTATTAAATCAACAGACATTTGTAAAGTTCAAGCGGGATATCAATTGAGACCATAAACATGCATGCAATCCATGCTAAAGCAATGAATATAATTTTTCCTGTTGTCTTATGGGTCCAAATTACCTAGTGCACTAACTTTTAAAATGCCAGCAGAGGGCGCCAACCCCAACACGGACATGAGTGCCGCGGTTAGCGCCCTCTTCTGGCACACGGAAGTAAAGCGTTTGAAACCCAGGGACAACAGGAGGGTTAAGCATATTTATTTCCAATTAATCTATAAACCAATACTGAGCTTGTGAAACAGTAGGCTTATGCTGATAGAAAAAAGGTATTCATAAAAGTTTGCTATTTTCTAGTGTGGCACGTAACCATGAAGAACCATGAGACTTGGCGCGGGGGACAACGAGAACCACGGCAACTGATCCGGACCACTAGCTGTAGCGCCCCTTGTGGTAGTGACTATGGTCAGTGGACAGACCACTGCATGGTCCAGAGTAGACCAAATTGATAAACAGCCACTCACGCGTAGTCGTATTGTTTTGCACATTGCTGGCTGATTGCTGGTCGTCACCTGTCAGGACCGAACCTGATCACAACGGCTCAAGGACCACGTTAAAATGACCCCACACCATCTACTGAGTTAAACAATAGAACAAACGTGGTGGTCATAGTTGTTGTCAAACTGATCTCATATAAACAAACGAAAACACACGTAGTGAATTGCAGTGCTCTGTAGAACCGTTCGTGTCGTTGTATGTGTTGAACACGCATATTCGTCTTTCTACAGCTATACTAACACACGAATATAGACCCCTACCGTTATGTGTACAACAATTTAACGAATCTCTTAATTACACCAATATTGTGCTTGGAAAACACACATCGAGTATTTATAAAAACACTTTATTTTCGATGTCGGAACAACCATGAAATTCCGTACAGTACCAGTAGTAAAACACATGGACCACCTCCACCTGTTCCACTGCTTTCCCCTCCAGCCAAGTGGTCCAGCCTGTGGCCTGTGCCTAGCTTCCCCACTATTATTGCTAATATTCAGATCCAGGGAGCATTTCCTGCAGCTCTCATGTTCACAATCCAATCCCTAAAGTGGATGACTTTCTGCCACTAGATGGCACACTTAGTCTATACTAAGCCCACCAGCACCTCATACCAAAACAAATGCTTTATGGGCAATCCATACACCAATGGCACTTTGATACTCTTTTTAGGGGTACTCAGCACATCTAAAATGCATTTCAGTACCCGCTAAACTATATACATCTTTTCATTCATTCATAAATAAAAAAATACGTTTTAGACAAATATTTAGCCCTCTAACATTAGATTTTGCATACTTTTCTTGTTTGTTATTCAGGACAAACAAATACAGTAGATAGGTGTAGATGCAGGAACGCAGGGGATGCATATTGAACCACTTGTCAATGTAAGCAATAATCGGCTACTTGTCAACTTTTGTGTTTTTTTTGTTTTGTTATTTTTTTTGTGTTTTTCTAAATTGGTGCATAGAATTTTTCCAGAATACAGGAAATTAAGTTTGGATGCTAAAATGTAATGGGGGAGGACCCCCAGATTCACTGCTTAATGTATCCCCTCCACAATGTTTAAACAAGACCTATGCCAATGCAAATACAAACACAGAGGCATATTAATAGAGCCAATTAATTGATATAGGCCTACAGTGACATTTTTTTTTAAAGTATTTGTATGTACAGTAAGACCTACATCACATTCCCATTCTGAGTCCCACTGCAGGTCTGATCTTAGAATCACCCCTGCACACACACATGCACTAACATGCACCGATGGCTTGATGATTATGAAAACAAAAAACAGAGGGGCTAAATGTTGCATTTATATTTTTGGAATCAATCATTTAAAAATCCCTGCAGTCCAATCCATAAAATTAGCCTATAGGCTACAACAACAACAAGGACAACCCTACCTAGGCCAGACAAATAATGAATAAATTATATACAAACATTTTAATGCATAGTAAAATTAAAATGCGCTATTATTGGCGATTCTGGTTTCTAGAAGTAATAGGCGTATTGCTGATGTTTGATTGTTTATAAATAAAAAAAAACGGACATTTTGGATCTTGAAGAACTCCAGTGCGTCCTTGTTAAAACGTCCCTGTGGTTGCGGAACCAATTGCAAGCCGTTGCCCAGTGCGTTGCGTCTTATGTCAACATGAACATCGAAATAAATGTACGCTAAAAAAGTATAGAAAGGGTTCCTGTCAGGAATGTACACATCCGTGTAGCTCAAATAGTTTTGAGTGAATAAGATATTTTGTCCGTTTCCTTTCCATCCTGCTAACCGCAAGCCCCTGAGTAGACTCGAGTACCTACAAATGGCAGAAGAGATATCGGTAGACCTGCCAACCATGCCGGTGACAGGCAGGTCTCGAACGGGAAGAGCGGTGGCGTTGGCTCGGTTATTACACACGGAATGCAATAATCTCCTCCAACTTTACGTAAGTAGGCCTATTCATTACACTAGTAGGGCTATTGCATTTGGCATTGCTTATTCCGTTAATTTCCTGTGCTGCCTTTTGGCTACTCTGCAAACGTGACACTTGTAGACTACATTGTTTTTCCCTTCACCATTATAGTGTTTAATTCTAAAGATGTAGTAGACGATCGAACGTTTCAAAGACGATTGACTAATTATATCTTCCATTGTAATAGCCTATCATCAAAGAAGACATTATTTCCACATGCGAAATAGTCTATACGGTATCTCATTAATGGATGTGTAGGCATATTTAATCTTTAATCTAGTCTTCTTGCTTACCTCATGCACATTTTAGAACAGCTTTAAATGAATCAATGTATCAATATCATGGTCACTAAACGGTAGGTTCATAATTGATCTGAATATTGATGGGTATAAGTGCTAGGCCCACGACATAATCTGTTGCGTTTTGCTTAGGGTGAAGTGGTGGACACCCCTCCTATCATCAGTGCGCCTCACTAATGCCTCCCTGCTCTCCTCTTTGTCCCTTCTCTCCAGAGGGAGAGGGAGAGCTTCTTGTCAGGCCACACCCCAGCCGGGGGCCGCATTGTGTCCCTGTCCCCTGGGTCGGGAGAGCCCAGCATCGAGGAACAGGTGCAGCTGCTGCACTCTGCTCTACGCCAGTGTCTGGGGCTTCTCCACTGCCTCATCCTGAGAGAGGAGGAGGAGATGGGCGAGCTGGAGGGCGAGTACGAAAGCCTCAGGAAGACGGTTCGTGCCCGGCTGGAACACCTGCTGGGCAGCACCAGAGTTCTGGTGGAGACCGAGGACTCTAGCGTGGAGGTTGGCCCGGATGACCAGTGCAATGAGGTTGGGAGTGAGAGAACACTGTCCTATGTAATCATTCACAGAGTTGTATCCGAAGGCAGAGGTTGTGCTATCTCCTGTCTGCTCCAATTAGTTATATATTATATAATTAGTTATATTATAAGCATGCGGATGGAATGGATATGACAATATCAGGAAAATTGCATCCATATAAACTTTAGTTTACCCTGTCCTATTATTGGGCGTACCATAAAGCTTTGTTGTTGCATTAATCTCATTTCTGCAGTGAGTTTGTAATGTAAGTTATGTAATAGCTGACATTTAGTATTTGTGTACCAAAGATGTTCTTAATTTCTCTATCCTATTAAGGAAGTTGATGGTCCTGTGGGGTCTTTTGCTGAAAAAATGTGGACCTATCGAGTGCTACTGGAGCTAATCCATTGGGCTGACCATGCAGCGCAAACGCTTCACGTCTTGCACACAGAGAGGGAAGGCAATGACGAGGAAATCTAATTATTTTTGAATCTAAAACCAAGTAAAAATCAGCCAGCTTTGATGTATGTGTATTGCAAATGGAAAATAAGTGCTCTGAATACGCTCTGTGAATGGTGGAAGTTACAAACACTACTGCCTGACTAAAATCACAACTATCCCTTAACAAAGTCCAAGAGACATCTTTCCCCAGACGTTGGTATTTCCCTGCCAAGTGTTACACTGACCGTAAGACACTGAAACAGACTGTTCTTTTGTGTTCCTACTTCCTACCTTTTCAGATGTTTCAAGGTTGGTTTTCTTAGGCTATTGTAGGAGTGATTTGTTACTTTTGTTTAGTTTGATATTGAACATTATTTGTGCTTTATTTATTTAAGAATTTGTTAGAGCATTAAGTCAAACCTATTGTAACATGGTTTCAGCACCTTTATTGCCAACACTAGACTCGAAATGTAGCCCAAAATTGCATGACTGACAAACTGTGATTTATAAACTGATAATACAATATGTTGCCATTGGTCAATGAACAAACTGGATTTATACAGATTAATATAGTTAATATGTAGCAGCTCATTAATCTATATATTATAATACCATATGCACCATGTAATGCCAGCTCTACCCCGTATGGTTCATGTTTTCTTATACCAAATGACTGTATGTGTGACTGTGTTAATGAATCATGTTTGCTGCTAAAACCATGCCAAAGTTCTAATATATTGTACATGCTGCTCTATTATTTGTATTGTTACAGTTGTTAACAGTTTTTGTCTGTTAAACACAGACTACTGTACTTGTTTGTAGAAACTATGTCACATATTATGCACCTCATATCTTCTAGTGTTAATTGTTTTAACACATCATAGGCTACTGACTGATTCACGACAATGGACCAATATATTATGACATGTTTTTTTTATTTTTTATTATAGTCTTTGTGCTTACTAATTAATTTTCTAGGAAGATTAAAATGAGTCATGTCATACTGCCTATGAAATAATGAATTACGTGAGATTGGCTTACATGAATGAAAACAAACGGGCATGCGAATAATAAACATATGCCCTTTAAATGTGTCTAGATTTTATTCCTTGTATCCGATAACATTGATTATTGCATTTTGGGGTCATACTGTGTACCCCCATTTTACAATTAGAACCCCATACATATTGTGCACATGCGCACTGGGCAATCTACCGGAGCCAGAGAGGTACCAGGGAAGGAGTCCTAATGGCGGAGAACGTACGGTCGCCTTTTGACTACCGGGAGCCACCGACCCTCGACAGCGACGGAGATGGGAGCAAGCCGCCACCGCCACGGGGGTGAGGGAATAGTCGACCGTCCACTCGCACGGCAGTTTTTCAGACGCCTTTTTTTAAGGGAAAGTCCAGGGCTAGAATCGCATGCGCTGCAAGCGTGCACGTCTTGTTGAGTTCCACAAGCCTTTTTATTGGCGTGCATGATTTTATGATGCGAAAAAAATGGAACAGAAAAGTGATTTTTGCCTAAATGGTGCGGATACGTATTTTTCTGCAAGCTTGCAGTTTCCTGTTTCCCGCCTCGATGCACGACCAACGTGTGGCTTTGTGGATGTTGGCGATAAGAAGCAATATAAGTCATTCTATTAGTTTCGCTAATGTGAGCTAGCTGGCTAGCCGCGTTTTAGCCAAGCGTAACATCCATAGAGTGGAAACCATCAACTGTTGACGCTAGCTATATGTTGTATCACTACGTTATAGGCTTACCAGTTACACCCCCTGCAGATAAAACACGTCTAAAACTGGATTTATTGCTTTAGTATAAGATAATACACCGCGGATACAATCATTACAGTTGGTTGGCTGTGGTGTGTGGGTGTGCGAGTCTCTTGTAAACAAAGTTGCTGACCATGACGAAATGCAACCAAAACAGTGGATCGAATGAGGGGATGCTTTGGCTTGCAGAAAAGAGATTGCTGTTACTGACTTGCAAATTGATTCTGACGTGATACCGTAAAAGGGGTGGGGTCGTTTTTCTTGTAATAATTAATATGAAACATTCTCTCTACCAGTACAGTACGGTTTTGTATCGGTTAAACAAATTAAAGGTCTGCGGCAAACGAGAAATGATGACTCGATGAAAGCTCTCTCTTATCATCCACATGATACAAAATATATGACAGTAATAATATATTAATAACTATGTGCATGCACAATAACAGCTCAGATGTGCTTGGTTTACTTTTGAAGCATTAATTTGCTGCTATGCCTGTATACCTTCCCTTCTATTCAAATGCCTTGCACAGCACAGCCTATGACATTTCTATAACAGTGTGGCACTAAGTGCTAAGTGAATCCCTGGTGTGTGTTGCAGGCGTGTGTGTGGGAGAAAAAGAAAAGGAACGCCGGTGAAGGTGTGTGACCGAGCATATGTTACAGAGGATGAGGAGGAGGAGGAGAGCATGTCAGAACACAGTTACAGCCCTGGTAAATGTGCTATTCCTCTAAACGTCCACTATTCCTCAAGTTGCTCCTAAGAGCTAAATGTATCTGCTTTCAGTACCAATTGTAAATTACACATCAGAGGTGAATTTGTATCCAAACACGCTTTGTCTCGATACCAAGTCTTTAGAAGCTGTACTTCCATTGACCGTGCACTTTTAGCTCCATGTTGGAGGTGGCAAAAATCAATACACTCCTCACACTCTGCGATCTAAGTGGTGCTAGCATATTGCTGCTATGGCTACAAGTTGTGACCTGTATGATCTGGTGTAGGGGACGGTCAGTACCCAGAGGGAGCAGAGGACCGCCTGCCCCCACCTGGAAGCCCTTACTATCTGGCTGACCCCTCTCAGCTCTGGTAAGCACTGACTGTAGCTCAGAGCCATCAGTACACTTAGGTATTGGAGGGGGGAGGGGTGGGGGAGTCATCTGCTAATGGAAGCCTATTTCTCTCCATCTCCCTGGCACAGTGTGCCGGAGCTGGGCGAGGAGGGTGCCAGCGGGGTTCGGGGGCCCGTGCTCTTCCACCCCCCGCCCAACTGCCGGATCCGTGAGGTGCACTGCGGGAGCCAGGTCCGTCTGGTTGTCATAGCGATCCGAGACATCGCCAAAGGGGAGGAAATCACAGTGGATTACAGCCTGACAGACTGGGGAGAAAATGCCATGGTGACCGTTTTACAGATAAATTATTTATTGCAGGGCTCCAGATTGCAACCATTTAGTCGCATTTTGCAACTATTTTTGGAGACAGTGCGACAACATTTTATAACTAGTCGCACTAGTGCAACTTGCAGTAGTGGGGCAGAGGATAGGATTACGTAACCGATGTAGATTCTTTTAGATATAGAGTTAGTTTGGTAACATTAAATTATATTGAGCTTTACAGTTAAACATTTGCAATGAGCTCTATTGATGCTGTTGGTAGTCACACACCTATGTGAACCAGCGGTGTAGGAGCATGGACAGAGTTGCATCGCTGTGTGGAGTGGTAGCCAATGAGAGGGCAGATACTTAGTCGCTAATCAAACACATGTGGATTAAATGGAGTAGCCCTAAATGATCGTTAAAACATCAATATTTCACAATCTCTTTTGTTTTTGATTTGATCCTGAACAACTACAATTAATGTCACTAAATATAATATTTGTCAAATTCGGTAGGGTTAAGTTTGTCTAAGTAGTAATGATTAGTTGCTAGGGTAAAACATGAAGTAGGCTACGGTAAGCTATAAATACCAAACATGCATTTCAGCAGACAGTTGATGATACAGCTGTAGCCTATTACAATACTGCCTTGAAGAAACATTTGAAAGTGAGATTTTGTGAATGCCTTTTTATGTGAATTACGTGTACCATGTTCCAAAGACAAAGCTGATTTAAGAAAACGAGGAGCCTGGCAGAGAGGGAGAACCAACTACTAACCCAAGTACTTATTTTAAAGCACAATGGCTAATGCAGTACCTGTATGAGGGGGCTGCTATATGCTGTGTGGGAAATGTTACCAGTGGGTGGAAAATGAGTGTGGAGCCCTGCAGTTATTGTCAATAGTTTTACAATGATGTGTCCATCTATGTGGGCTAACGTACATTGTGTACTGCCCAGGAGGAAGAGGCGGGGCCCCACCCTCTTTCCCTGTCTGTGTCCGACTACCTCACCCCGTCCTGGTCGCTGTCCCCCTCCTCCTCCCCCCTCACCCACTCGGAGCCCAGCGACTCTGACCGCGAGGAGGACGAGGAGGAGGAAGAGGAGGAGGAGGAGGACGATGACTACGACGAGGAGGAGATGGAGGAGATCCGAGGCCGAATGCTCCGGCGACGCAAGAAGCGCAAGCTAGCGGCGGCTGCCGTCGCCGCCGCCGCCGCTGCCACCTCCAAGAAGAAGACGGGCGGCGCTGCCCCGCCCCCCAGGCCCGGGCGCCCCTGCTCGTCTTTCTCCCGGCCGGCCTCCGCTGCCGCCCCCGCCAGGTCCCAGTCCCAGCCTCCGCCCACCAGCCCCCTGGCTCCGCCCACCACCAATATCAACAACAACATCAACATCAACATCGGCGGCGGGGGCGGCGCGGCGGTGAGCCGGCGGCAGCACTGTCCGTACTGCGGCCGCCACTACCGCTCGCTGGCGCGCCACCTGGAGAAGCACCACGGCAACCAGCCGGAGGTGAAGACCGCCATGGAGCTGGCACACCTGCGCACGCACGGCCCCTCCACCGCAGGCAGCGCGGCACATCCCCATTCCTCCCCCTCCTCCTCCGCCGCCGCAGGCCACTCCTCCCACGCGCACTCCTTCGCCGTGCCCTCCTCGTCCGGTCCCGCTCCCCCCCCGCCGCCGCCACTCTTCTCCAGGGCGAGGGAGTCGCCAGCCACCCGCTCCGGCGCCGTCTCCTTCTCGCTCTCCCTGACCCCGCCCTCCTCGGGCCCCCCGCTGCCGCCCCCCGCCAAGAAGGCGGGCTTGTCACAGGCCGCCTCCAAACGCAGCGCTAACGCTAACGCCAACACCCCCCTGCCGCGGACCAAGAGCCCCCCACCGCCTTCGCCACCCCCGCCGCCTCGGAGGGGACGTCGGATGAAGCGGGAGAAGCAGGAGAAGCAGGAGAAGCAGGAGAAGCAGGAGCAGGAGTTGCTGCTGCAGCAGCAGCAGCAGGAGTTGCTGCAGCAGCAGCAGAAGAAGGAGGAGGAAGAGGAGGAGGCGGCCAGGAGCAAAGAGGAGCTGGCACCTCCGCCCACGCCGGAGCCGGACGTGGATCCGGAGGAAGACCTGGAGCTGAGTGGAGAAGGAGAGGAGGAGATCTCCGAGGAGAAGAACGGAGAGATTGTAAGGTCTGGGCAGATAACTGTTATGTTGAATTAGCAAACACGATCACGCTATTAGCTAGGTGATGCTATTAGCTTTGTTAGCAGTGTTATCTTAAAATGCTAGCTTAAAATTCTATCTTAAAACGCTAGGTTAAAATACTACTTTAATATGCTAGGTTAAAATACTACGTTAAAATGCTAGGTTAATATGCTAGGTTAAAACGTTTTCTTAAAACTAGGTTAAAATGGTATTTTAAAATGTTAGCTTAAATTGTTAGCTTCCAGCGCTAGTTTAAAATGCCTGTCTGTGTGCAGCTCACACAGGCACCAGATGTCCCCTCTGCTGTCCTCCCTGTCCTGCCTGGTGCTGTACCTGCGGCGGCAGCAGCACTCCTCCTTCCTGTCGCTGACGCGCTCGCCGCACTCGGCTGAGGCGTGGCGGCTGCTGTGCCACTCCAGCCTGTCGCTGCTCATCCTGTACAACCGCCACCGCGAGTGTGAGGTGGCCAAGCTGTCCATCCAGGACTACCGTAGCCGCGCCACGCCCCCCGGCGCCGCCCCCGCCCCCGCCCCCTCTGGCGCCGAGGCCCTGCTCTCGCCGTTCGAGCGGCAGGTGCTGAGCCACCTGCCGCGGGCGTGCGTCCTGGGCAAGCGCGGCCGCCTGCAGCCGCTGATCCTGCCGCCGCACTGCGAGGCGTGCCTGGAGCTGCTGCTGCAGACCAGCCCCAACGTGGGCGTGGACCCCGACAGCCCCTACGTCTTCTCCCGGCCGTACCACTCGCCGGCCACGCCCCTCCGCGGCACCGACCTGCTGAGGAACCTGGCGCGCGCCAGTGGGGCCAAGTGCCCCGGGGCGCTGACGGCCACGCGGGCGCGCCGGCAGGTGGCCATCTTGACCCAGCTGCTGCTGCTGGAGGAAGGAGAGGGGCAGGGGCCGGCGCCGGGGAGCGGCAGCGCAGGCGGAGGCGGCAGCGCCACCAAGAGGCTGGAGGACTTCCTGGAGCGCGAGTACCATGTGACCCAGAACTGCTCCACCATAGGGAGGGACCCGGCGCTGATGGGCCGCGTGGGCCGCGTGGTGCTGTACGGGGAGAGGGAGGGCGTGCTCTTCAGGGGCATGAGCCTCCAGCACATCTGTCTGGAGCTGGACGGTAAGCCACGCCCCCCTTCTGCTGCGCCTCAGGAGAAAATACATCCCGGTGCCTAGCAACAACTGCTATTGCAGCTGCTGTTTTCAGTTTTCTGTCCATAAACAGACGAATGAAAATGATGTTGTTGTGTTCGGCTATTGCAGTCTACACTATTTCATTTCAGTTAACGCTTTATTTGCTCATTATCAGTTGCAGCATGTGCCTACAAAGAGCCTACAGCCCCATCTGTCCATTCCACACAGCCCACGTTCAACTCATGCTCCCTGTTTTTCTGTCAGTGATGTCCGGAAATTCCGCAGACTCCTTCTCGGACGACTCTGATGCGGAGGGAGAGAAGGAGGAAGTCCAGGAGAAGGTGGCGGCGGTGGTGATGAAGAAGAAAGGGCCTGGCCGGCCGCCACGGAAGAAGCGAGGAGCCGTTCAGTCAGCAGTGACCGCCGCCCACCCAGGCATTCATAAAATGAGGAGTGTTCAGCCCAAATCAGGTAAGCAGCAAATTGATGTATTATGTCGGTCGATTACGACAGCACGACACAATTTGTAAAAATACATATTTCATCTGGCAAACTGAATTAATAGGCCTTCCTTAATTAAACCTCTTGGCTCCGTTGTTACTCAAAAACTTACTTGGAACTGCAATAATGTAGAGTTGGAAAATGTCTAATTCTCCATGGATCACAATGGCGCCAAACAATGTCAGCAATAGTGTCAGCTCACCGAATGGATTAACCCCCATCACCGTCTCTCAGGGAAGCGCGGGGTGCTGAAACGCCCCTGGTCGGAGGCGGAACGCGTCGCCGTGGAGACCCACCTGAAGAAGAACATCGTGGAGCTGCGCGTGCCCGCCAAGGCCGACTGCGAGCGCTGCCTGGAGCTCTGCCCCCTGCTGGTGAGCAACCAGCGCGACTGGCGGTCCATCAAGTTCTACGTCCACAACCGCATCCAGCTGCTGAAGAAGCAGGGCAGGCGGGAGAGCGCCAGCTCCCTCTGCTAGACCACACAGCGGCGGCGGGGGAAGACAAGGAGGCAGGAGAGGGCTCACTGGTGGCGTGCACATGTAGCCTGGCTCCGCACCGCTAGCGCTCTCAGCTCAGTGTTGGCTGAGATTCTAGTCTGGAAGCCCTGGTCGCTTTAGCATGTTAGCACCCTGCTGGCGGACCAATCAGGTTGGCTACGCGCGATGACGTTGACGTCAAGCGTGTTTTGAGAACAGTTGTAGCAATGCCGATTGGTTAAAGGCTGTCGCAGTAGTGTCAAAATAAACCAGGTGTCCACACACAGTAGGAGGCAATGACTGCCCACACTGCCCAATGGAACGTCTTCAGATCCTATTCATGAAGTGAATTGTGGGTGTGGTTACACCAGGCTACTGCACACGGTGACGAGAACTAACTTCTGGTTATGGTGGGGTACAGCTTTTGTTTCTCTCTTGTTCTCTCTCTTTCAATGTGACATTGTTTTTAAAAAGAAATTAATAAAAAAAAAAACTACAACAAATGAAGGCAGTGTCCAGGCTTAAGCTGCTCTTATAACCGTGGTCAAAAGGGACTAGTGTAATAAAAAAGATTTTAAAAAAGGACAAAACTGGAAACAGCTGGGAGTACCAGGATTGAGGAATGCCGCTCCTCAGACTGTGGACTGTTTTTGAGTTACTTTTAAGTTTTAAAGTGGTTGGGCTGGACTTTCCTCAGAGTGTGTGCAAGTGTTTGAGGTCTAGTGTTCTCTTCCACTGAAAGCTGATGACCAAACATGAATGTTGGATAAGTAAGAAAACTAGTGTTTCTGACCCTGGGAATTATTGTGGACACCTATGAACTATGATGTTTGTGTTTGACATAGATAATTGAGTGGTGTTAAGCCCCAACACTCATGGTTGTCATGACTCACAAGTGTATTAAATATGTATTCTTCAATGTATTGGACCATAATGCACCTGTGAAGTGGTTCTTGAATACCTCTCTGTACCACAATCATAGTGAACTAGTGTGTATCAAGACACCATACTTGAATTTGTTTATTGCATATCATGAAATGTTTTTTTTTTAAACCCATTCTTTTGTTTGCAAATCAACATATGGTCTTACATTTTACATTGTAAATAATTAATAATCAATGAAACAAAGTAGTGGATACGAAGTTGGTATTGTGCTATGGTGTAAATACTGTATATACTACCAGTACTTATTAAAGTGTATTACATTTTGCTGTTTTCCTAAACAGGGTTGTAAAGTGAAGATTTTACATTGTGAAACCTGAAATGGTATGAAGACAAATATCACGGGTAACTAAAAAATTCCAATTATCAATTGCAATTAAAAATAAGTGATATGACTGCATAAAGTGTTTTATGTGACCAGTAAACATATATACTAGCTTATATTTTAAACATATAGCAGCAAAGTATTTTATATGTAAAAGATATAGTGGAGTAACTGCATTCTGAGCAGATAATGACATCACACCCCATGTGTGTTGTGGTCGTAATAGGAGCACCTCTGTTGTGGTCTTGTGGGGCCCACCATGAGTATGTGTTCCCCACGAAGCATTTATTGTTCTGAGATGCTGCTGCTCTACTGACATCTGGTGGCCCTCTTTAAATACACATTGTTTACGAAATGCATTTCAACAGGCCGTTTTGTCCACAAGGGGGAGCTCAATATAGACTGACCAACTTATGAGTACTGTAGAGTAAGAAAAACTGGTGTTTGTAAATATGTAGCTTGAAGTTAGGACTGAGCAGCGGACTTATCTGACAAGTTATACCATACGGACTGTTTTTGTGTACTGTGTGGCTTGGATTTAGTTAGCGATGTAAGATTGCCAGTGTGGTAATGAAGGGACAATATCTAATATTTAAAAGAGTAATAACAGTCAATGCTAGCTCTACTGGCTAGCTACTGTACTGTACAGTACAGTAGAGTACAGTAGCAGATCAGTTTGAAGGGAGTTTCTACTGTTATATTGACCGGTCGTTTCATCGAATTAACTTCATGACGACTTAGACATACTACACGTGGGGAAAACAGGGCAACTGCCAAGCCTTGTCTTTGCTCCGACTTACTATTTTTAAGTCACAATGTCTCAACTTCTGGACTCTGAAGAGTCTACTCCGTTGCTTAAAGATGACGCCACTAGGTAGGTTCAGAGATCTGACCAGAGACTAGGCTGATGATCGACCATCCACTAACACATGGATACATTAATATTTGGCAGCACTACTGTAATGTAGTGGCTTTGGTGCCCCTAACAATACAATTATGTCCAACATATGAGCTGATTGATGATAATGGACAACATATACAGGATTGACAGTGATTAAATTATAATTTACACAAAATAGAAAAGGCTATGCATGTTTGCCCATGCCACTGTGTGGTGTTGCACAGGTAATTCCAGTCCACCATTTGCTTTACCTTCCTTTTCATATAATAACGCATTATGTATTGTCATGGCCGTGCCTGTAGTTAAATGGTAAAATATAATTGTCTCTATGTAATGTTACTCTACAAGCGTGTATGCATACGGCGTATTTCAGCTGCCTTGGCATAAAGCAGAAGTTCTGTATTTTCAACACCTGGTATGTTATTAACAAGAGGAAATGTCTCATGTAGGCTTTCCAATGCCAGTTAGTGATCTTGAGTTTCTGCTTTGTTCGTACAGTATGTTGAGGAAAGTAAGATCTAGAATTACATTTTACATAATATAGTTTTTACTGAGGGGCCTATTTATATCCCCTCATTAAATAGGCTCTAAGTCACTGCATTTAACGGACATTTTACTTGTGATAACGTTTATAGATTATGTATATGGAAATTGTTAATTATTGTCAATTATTTTTAGCATTCTGTTCACGTTGTTCTGTTAACAGTTCCGTTAATGTGTACCAGTACAGTAAAATACAGATTAACTTTCATGTCTTCTGTGTGCAGCAATGATTTCCAGAACAATGACTACAAGAGCAGGTGGAGGTCGATCCGCATCATGTACTTTACCATGTTTCTCAGCAGTGTGGGTGAGGAAGCAGTTTATTTATGTTTCTGTCTATTTAGAGGTTAAGTCTTATTCACTTTACCATGCACAGTCCACTACACAACCTTGGTGCATTTGGGTAAAAGTAAGTTGGACGTATGATTTGGATACATTTGCCAGGCATTAGTGTGAAAGCCTTTATAAAGTGTATATAGCATACTTACGGTTTTATTTACATTGTGTATATTATATTCTTATTAATTTATTTATGTTCTGTGTTTTTACTTTATATTATTGTATTTTTTACTTCTACCTTTTTTGCTTCTGCAATGAGCACATGTCCTCCTCTGGGATCAATAAAGTTATTTTCTATTCTGAAAAGATAGGCTGACTTGTGTTATTTTCAGCAACGTGACAATTTGTTTCATTTATTTATTTTAGGTTTTACAATTGTCATAACATCAGTGTGGCCTTATTTGCAAAAGGTTTGTATGGCACAAACTTTCTTCACACCACTGTAACATCATCGTTACTAAAATGTGTGTTTGTGTGCGTGACATATATACATATTGTTTGATATACACTATTGTTTGAGTGTTGATATTACAAGGCAATGAAATGGCCTGACAACAGAAATTTTTAATAACTTCCTTATTTGTTTGTCTTGTTGACATTTTGTTTCAGAGATTTGATCTTGTTATGCCGTATTATTTTCATTGAAACCTTTTCCCCTATTCTGATAATGGCTGTTGCAGATTGATTATGGTGCCACCGGCAGTTTTCTGGGCTGGGTAGTGGCAGCCTACAGCCTGGGCCAGATGGTTGCTTCTCCCATTTTCGGCCTGTGGTCCAATTGTAGACCACGGAGGGAGCCATTGGTGTGTTCTATTGTCATCAACGTCTTGGCCAACATATACTACGCTTATGTCTACCTGCCAGCGACGGAAAACAAGTTCCACATGCTTGGGGCCAGAGCTTTGGTGGGCTTCGGAGCAGGTAGTGTTAGTTATGAGTGTGTCTTGGACTAAAGATGGACTCCCCTGTCTGCCCCACTCCCCAAGGTAGATTGCTGTGTTAAAGGTGGTCAACTGTCCTGGCGAAAGATTGTTGATATTAGAACCCTTATCAAAACAAAAAAACCTCTCCCTTCAATGCTATAGGACGCTCCTTCAGAAGTTCCGCACCCCGTATTAGACAAACATCGCCAAGGCTGTGATTAGGTTGTGTGGTGCGGTCTGCGGTGCTCTACTTTGTGTTCCCATTTACAGCCAGGGCTGTGTAGAAACGCCTGATTATTGTTTGCAGCACAAACACAGAATGGACAGCTAGCCGACCTTGAGGAGATATTTTGGTTAATATGACAACGTTTATTAGCATACAATTGCATACTCCAACTTTTTAACTAAGAAACACTTCTCAGTGGGCTGTTCTTGTTATGTTATTATATTATTGTGTTAATGCACTAGCTAATTATTAGGAGTGTAACAATACCCACATTTGGGTATCATTGATTCAATATTTTGATAAAGCAGTCTGTTTGTGTGAGAGAGAGAGAGAGAGAGAGAGAGAGAGAGAGAGAGAGAGAGAGAGAGAGAGAGAGAGAGAGAGAGA
>JAODUG010046630.1:0-16206 GCA_027564795.1 Aphredoderus sayanus | reverse complement strand
GCTCTTTGTGGCAGATAGAAGGCGCTAAACCTAATTCTACAGCTTACACACAAATATGATGTGCACTGTTGGCAGAAAAAGATGTGACTTTGAAACCAGAGGACAACAACAGGGTTAAAAGGCACAAAAAAAACAACCTAAATACATAAATAAATAATTAATAAATAAATAAATACACCCAGCAATGCCAATTGAAAAACACACAAATCATACACAATTAGATGGCGCCGCCGTGTGGCCAAATTCGGAACTTCTGAGTACATTACGAGGGTTAATTGATTGTTATAAAGAAAATATGTTTTCCCTTTAAATTGTTTAGAAAAGGGACAAACATGACTACTGCAATTTACTGTAAGCATAAATGTATGTACAGTGTACTTGCACTGTAAATCAAAGACGAAGTCAAAGTCAGGCAGGTTCAAATGTTGAGCTGCATAAACTAAAACATGATTTAAACCGCTTTCCTTTTGAACATTGTAAAATATTCTGTGTACATCATTACCATAGTGAAACCTACAGTATTAGTTTAGACAGTGCACATTACAAAGAGAACTCTCTCGTGTGGCTGTTTTGCTTGCTTTTTGTTCTTGGTCATAAGCTGTCCGTGCTGGCTCATTAACGTACTGTTCTCTACTGTTCTCACTAAATGATAAAAGACAGTCAGACTTTGAAAGCAAAAGTGGAACAAAGGTGGGCAGAAAGAAAAACAAGATTATCTTTTTACAGAAATGTGAAATGACACATCCCATGATCTTCACATTAGCATACTTTTGTCCGAAAATTGTATTATGCATGCCGGCATACTACAGAGCACCAATAAGAGAACTTAAATACAAAGTACACACGTGGGAAGAAAAAACGGTCTTTATCAGAAAAAAACATCTAGAAGTGACAGCACCAGCTGGAATACCCCTCCCCTCAATATGGCTTGACATCACTATCCCGAGTGTGTGTAAGTGTGCGCCTGGTATGTGAATTGGAACCCATGGGTTTTGGCCCCTGCTGTCAAAATGGCCCTGGCCATTCATGAGCGACTGCCACGGACCCCCACTGTCTCAGGCCAGTAGACCAAGCCAAAACACGCACACACAAATACACCTTAACACCTTACGTTTGGTGGAGAGAGCCATCACACCGTGGCAAAAAGCCCTCAATCCCTTCCATTTGATTGGAAGAGGCTGCTTATTGCGGATTATGGCCCTCCTCTAAAGAGGCAGCTGCCATACCTTTGTGTTTGTAGGCCAATCTATCTATAAAGCAACAGCCGCTAAAAGGGAAAGGGATAAACCACCGATCCTGCTGTAGAATTACGAGGCTGGTTAAGTAGTGCTTCAAAAAAAAGGAAAAAGGTTTACTGGTGAAACCCAAGCCTATAAGTGCCTCTCGGTAGTATAGTACCTCTTATCCAGACAAACTAGCATATCACACAGCAAAGAGGGGACAAGAAGCTGGGGTTTTAAGGACAGTTTCTATGTAAAGCACCACTTATGTGGCCCATCTACTGCATGGATTAGGTCAGCCCATGTCCATATGGCTTCAACCATGGTGTGGAAAAAGAGTGCCATGGAAATCCCGCCAAGCGCCACAACACCACACAGAACTGTTGAGTCAAAACATTGCCATCTGATTACTTGTTTGTGCACTTCTACATGGGCACACAATCTGTATCTCACACATTATAGCATACAGTTTTGGCAACATATGTACATGCTTGTGTGCGCTCGCACACAGACACATACACAGACACAAACCATAGGTCCATATGGTCCATAGAGGCAGAGGAGGATGGGGGGCTGGCCAAGTGGGAGTGGAAGATTTGGTCCTTCTGTCCATTTTAGGGTGGTATCTACCGTATTAATTTAATGTACATCTTTATTTATGTTATATTTTTATTGGCCAAAACACTTTATGCAGCAAGGGAGGACGTCCTCCCTAAACTATCAACAACCAGAAAACAATATTGACACTGCGATATTAAATTGGTCCTATATATGCTAATTTACAAATCGTATCTGTGGAAATCTAGATGATTGAGACAGACCCTGGTCAAGGTTGATACAAGTCAAATGAGTAAATTGAATTAACAGTTTTTAGAAGTTATTTATTTCGAAAATAAACAATAGCTTAATCTAATTTCAGCTAAATTTAACTGCATTTTCTTTGCCAGCTGTTAGTACAAATACATCCACGCTGTTCGTATGCACACTAGACTAGTGTTTTCTTTCATTTTATGATGGTATTGCTTGGAATTGGGGAGCAATTCCAGCTAACCCAGATCCTATGACATCATAATTCTATATTTAAATTGTTTGGTTTTATAAAAACACTTTCTAGATTGTACATATTAAGTGATAATTTTTTATGACTCTTGTTTGGTAACTTGAATTCAGTTAGATTTACAGTGCAATGCATCCGACATGTTTAGAATTTGAACAAGTTAAATTTTTATTTTATTAAAAAGAATGGTTTTGGAGAAGGGTGATACTAATATTGCTAAAAAAAAAATTAACAGCTGCATGTGTGAGGTGGTACAGAGAGGTTGTTTTTTGTGTTACAAATATAACATCTGATCTGTTGATACTTTACCTATACTAAATATACATTTTAAAGTCAGACATTGTTCACTTATTGTCTAGGAAAATCACATTTTAATTATTTCGTCATTGTGCATGCACATTATACTGTTTGATATTTGTTACTTATGGAAGAGGGGGATACTGTACACTTCAGGTACATAGCCTAGCTTACCTTAGTTGTTAATATAGCATAAGAAAGTATAAATAAGTAGCTAATGACAATTGAGTTGGTTTTCCTCCTGCCTTCCTCAATGTTTGGAGTCACCAGCTGCCACAGGTACACACACATGTACATAATCACCACAGAATCTCAGACTTAAATAAATGGGAAACCATTGTACATACACAGAAAAGAGCTGGGTTGTTTATTCAGCCCAAACGCTGGGTTAAGCCTGTTGGGTTATTATTCTGGGTTGTTTTAGTGATTGCTACAGTAGGTATTTTTGTTTAACCCAAGCTGCCTGGGTTGAAGCTAGGTACATACACATAAAGTGCTGCGTTGTTTAAAACCCAAACGCTGGGTTAAGCCGGTGCTGGGTTGTTTAAACCCCAAACGCTGGGTTAAGATGCTGGGTACTGTAGGCTGCTGTATGAATGGCGTATATCACTAACTAGAAACAGCTTTGTTATAGCTTAAACACGTAGCATAACACCATATTGAACGCGTCCTTTTGCGACTGACTTTTTAGATAGCCTATTTCATTTATAGCAATAACATGATAAAGGGGCTTTTCACAGGTGAATAACTGTTTATATTTGTCCCGCATCCAGCCAATCTAAGTGCCACCATCAACCCATCCACTGGGTTACCGCTCCGGTACTTTGACCCAGCAGAGCGGTCGGCACAGTGGTATTGTTCTAGAACAGTGCACCGGTACTGTACTTTCACATTTCTTGCAGAATAAGGGCTGGCTGATATTGCTATAAAAAAAGGTTTGTATGTCAATGAAAATTATTCTTAGCAAATTTATAACAAGTAAGATTCTCCAAATATTGTTACGTATTCGCTTAGCTGTATGTTCGGTACAGTATGATATCCTATAATGTACATTATACTACTGTCCAGTTATACAGTACAGTAACAGTAGCCTACACAGCCTAACTGTTTTTCTGTGTGCCGCGTGAGAGCAACTTAGATTTTTGTTAGTTTATTCAGCAGATTTGTATAGCCTAATCAATAGGCTTTAGTCTAGTTTAACAGTATTGTCTGACTGCTATAATAGCCATACAGTATTATGCCAGAGAGCTCAAACTGTTCACAGAAAAGTCAGCGCAAGACTAATTTAGAAGCTACCGGTAACTACGTTAACAGTTCCTCTGGCAATGTGAATTAAAATAAAAGTTTATTAGTTATAGACATTGTAATAATGGTTAAGTTAAGTCTATTAGTTATTTATTCTTTCTCTTCTTTTTCTGTATGTCAGGTTGGAACAAACATGGTGGAGCATCTCCAGGATGCCTCAACTGCCTATCCCTGTCCTGGCTCTTGGAGATAAGGAACACTGCTCTCAATCTTTTCTAACGGCCCATTTGAAACGTCTAAATTTGGAATGAAATAAGTAGATGGAAATAATATAGAAAATTCTGATAATAAATGTTTAAACATTCATATATGAATTGATTAATGAACTGATGCAAATGTAATAGCCTATATTAAATACTGTTTATGTAACTTGTGTTTCTGTTAATCCTTTCAACTATATACAGTAGTTTGTGTAGATGTGTGTAGCCTATCACTGTAGGGGACATTGAAAATCAATACTGGGATTATATTAACCATAGCATGTTCATCAAATTATCAACCCAATGTACTGGGTTGAGGTAGTTTCTAACCCAGCTGCTAAGTAAAATAGGGACCGGACACTTGCTGGGTTAGATCAACACAGTTGTTGCTTTGTTCTAAATATATACAGTAGTGTAAGTCTGTCATATTGTTTACTTTTATTTGCTAATAAATGTTTCTGCTTTAGGAACGTTTTGACTTAAATCTTAAATCATGTTGGGCTGAACATTTAACCCTGGGCTGGGCTGGGCTGGATGTCCAACCCAACATGTTGGGTTAAATGTTCAGCCCAACATGATTTAAGATTTAAGGCAAAACGTTCCTAAAGCAGAAACATTTATTAGCAAATAAAAGTTAACAATATGACAGACTTACACTACTGTATATATTTAGAACAAAACAACTCCAACTCTGCTGTTTTACATGGTATAAACTTGCTTCAGCTGCCAAACATGCCTAATTACATTTCACAGACAGGAAGTCTCCAGAAGCCAAGCATAAATGAGCTCTGGCTACTTATTCTGATTTCACTTCCTGACTGATATTTTGCTGAGGGCTGCTAATATACCTCTGAGAATTGTTGATTATAAATTTACTTCCTATTGTTGCTCTTGGGGCCGCACTTTTGGCAACATGTATATTAAAGAGAAATGGTCTGCAGAACATTTACAACTTTTTTTACCGCATTATGAAAAGGGGGGAATGCAATTTATGAAGGGTATGAATAAGTTTAATGTTTTGCACAAAAACTCACTCTAAAAATGACTATGTGAATTGTGAGTGGGAACATACTGTATCTTCAAGAATTTGATTCAATATGGATTCATAAAGATTATGTCTGACATGCCCTCACTTGAGATTCACATGCTGCATTATGGCATTTGTTCATCAATTTTATATCACTCTCAGGAATACAAGGTCTCTCTCAAAATGATTTAAATACCCAATAGAATAAACTTTATTATGACCCATTGCCCATAGCAATGGATTAAATTATCTGACTCTTTCCCAGGTGTCGAAAATGTCTCACAAAGGTAAGGTACATAATTTAGAAGTGCACAGAGCAAAATTATTTATAGTTTGAGTCAGGTACTGTACATAGTTCCTGGGAATATATACACACTGTTTTTTCATTATATATTTGATATGGACTATATGGATTATTTTCCAGAGAACAATTAGCTACAGGTTATACTTTGCAGAGACAAGGAGCTAAAATAAGTGCAAGATTGACAAACTTGCTCAAGTCAAACATTTTGGGATTGTACATGAAGGGAATCTTGTACAGTATGTATACAGTACATTAGTATTTATGTAATTTAATTAATGTAATATATTACATGTTATGTGAACTTTCACATTGGGAATAAGTGAATGCTGTCATTACCATACCTTGTTTTTAAGAGGTTTCCCATAAACAGATTCATTCTTGCAAATTAACTGAAAGCAACAACTCATTTTTATAATTAGTAAATAGTTTAAACAGCATTAAATCGAAAGATAATTTGAAATGTTATGAAAAAAATGCTTAATCTAGCATGATGTTTTGATTTAAGTATTTTTCCATTAGTCTCGCCACATTTATTTCATGATGCACATGAAGTTGAAGCACATCTATTAATTTAGTTTTTAAAAAGGGGCTGTGTCTGTAAAAAGACAGGTGGTTCACAGTTTAAGGATTGTGAGGTCACAAATCATATAAACCAATCAGACATAATGTGTCAGTTGTCCTGCCCAACATACCCAGGTCAGCAGTCCAGTAAAACACATGTATTGACTGATGTAAACTCCTATTGCAGAAGTGATTGTTGTGACACTTGATTGTGGTACTTGTAGTGACAAAAGGGAAAGTGGAACTTATGCTCATGCAAACAATGTTTTGCCAATTGGTTAGGTCTACAGTAATGCTTACTTCTTAGTTGATGAATTGGTTTCTTTGATTGCTGCAGTGTTATATCCAAAGCACTTCTGCCGGAAGTGTGTTATGCCTGTTTAGTAGTACATTGGAACTCGCCTAAGGGTAGCGGACATATAAGCAATTTCTCTGTCTCCACGAAACCATCGTCGTACTAACGAAATATTTTCTCCACCAATCTACTAATTAACACCCAAACTAATTAAGTGCAATCACCTGCATTTACACTGAGAAAACTGGTGTCTGGAGCCACCATCAGAAGTAACAGCACGCTTGTAAAAAAAAACAACCTGCTGCAGAGTTGGTCACAGTCACTGCAGAGTCAGCCAGGTAAAAATAATATTCTGCAGCTGCGGAAGGGGGGATGACAGTGACGTGGACTAAATATGAAACGCCTGCCCATCACTCCAACCGCACACATCTACAGTAGTGTTTCACAAACAGACTTTATGGAGGGTAGGCAGTTTAGAATGCCATAACATACAGAAGGAAACCAATACAGCACTAACACAAAGCTCAGCTGCTTGCACTTACACTATTTCACATTGGCTATCTCAGTCTTTATGTTTACTCAACAATACATGTACAACAATACGTTTTATGCTGAAGGCAGGCACTCTTCCCCACTACAGTCTCTCGTTTTTCTCCTACTCTGTATTCAGGTGCTGACCTTCAGCAAGTGAGGAAACAGTCAAAGTGACTTTTCCTTTTTGTGCCAGATTACAATTCAGATATGAATATAACATACAGTATTGAATATTCCTGACAGAGCCTAAACTGTGTTTATACCAGAACTGAGGATCACTCATTATGGCATGTCATTTCGAATATCAGTTCATAATTAAATATTACATTAGTTTGCATAGGGGCACAACAAATGTAATTCTTCAAAAACACTAGTAAGAGGTCAATAAAGAAAAGCTTCTGTATTACAAGTACAGTACATTTTGTGGATTTTATGCATTGCCTTTCAAGACAAGACATCCACTTTAAATCACACTGCCTTTTAAATAGCATGGCAGCTCAAATACCATGTCAAGACTTCTCCAAACAACACAACATTCACCACAGTCCTGGACCTGACAGGAATCTTAAAATGTGAAGTGAGATGCTGTTTCGACCATCCCCTAATGCACAGTTTTTCCTTTCCTGTGTTCCGAAGGAGGTCGGCTCCAGCCTGTCTCCAGTGTGGTATTCCTGCCGCATCACAGATGGAGGGAAAACACAACTGCGCTGAATGCCAAAGCAGTCCAAAGCTTTGGGAGGAAGGGGATGGTCCTGTTCACTCCTTTTGTCTCTCATCCAGCATATAACCATCCATCATGGCCGAGATATTGACTAGAATGTTAAAATAGGGTCCGGCGCACAGCGGACATCAGCTGAAGCTGTCCAAGTCTGACTTTATAAGAACACTGCTCAGTACATAGTAAAGTACCGGTATGTAGAAGACTTCAGAATTCATAATATTCTGCTGGTTTTTGTAACCCAATACACTGTCAAATTTATCAAATATCTGTTCACAGTACACTACTGTAGCTGTGTTCCTTTAAATCTGATGTTTATACACAGCCCTGGCTCTGTAAATAATAACAAAAACAAAGTGGTGCAGACCGCACCACTCAGCTTCTGAGGAAGCACTGAAGGGAGAGGTGTATTTGTTAATGTTTTCAAATATCAACAATCTTTCTCCAGCATTGCCTACTCCACCTTTAAAGTTGAAATCTGCAACTACTTTCCAACGTTCTCTTGGTGAGTTCTGCCTTGTCTGAGACACTTCCAGTAACTGAATTATTATTATTATTTACTTATGAGCTGTGCATTCCATCGATAATCAATTTAAGCAGACATAGTGTGTTATTGACATCAAAGTGTTTTTGTGTTCAACAAGTATGTGATGCAGTACCATTCCACAAGCATTTATCTCCAACCGGAGATACAAACCCTGTACCTCCCCATCCCACCCCCTCCATGGAGTTGACTAAGTACTAGTATTATCAACACCTGTGTCCCTCTGAAGTAGCAACACAATCTTGTAACCCAGGGACATGCCGTATGACATCAACATAATATAGCTCCTACATCTGCCATAAACACTTTTTTTGGGGGGGGGGGGTTTCTGATGTGAAGTAGCATAGTGCATACTGACTTTATGTTGAGTCTCTACATATTTATCTCCATACTGCTGGAGAAACAATGCGTATGTTACACAGCCTAAACGCGGTGCTGGTTTAAATGCTAGTAACAAATAAGATATAGATTTCTTGGTAGCATAACACAATATGGTGTGCTAATTTTGTAGTTCAAACTTAACACTTGCTGCCAGAGAGTGAGCCAAAGGGAAACAATGGGTGGAAATGATCAAAAGCATGATGTGCATGTTGGATTGCCACAAGCAAGTAGTCTGGATTTAATGTCCTGCAGTCACTCATAATTTTGGTGATGAAACATTGTTGTGGAGTCCTGAAACCAGACAAAGTTCTCACAAATAATAAAATAAATCTTTTTTAAGTTTGAGTCAAGAGGATTGCAGCTTTATGGACATGGTGGGAGAGGTGTAGTGCCAGCTGTCCAAACACATAAAAGGAAATTCTTCATTCTCACACGTTTACGGAGTGGCAGCAGAACCAACAAAGCTGGAGCAAAAGGTTTCACCAACCTTAGTTTAAATGTCTACTCCACTCATGTTCCCTTGGCTTTGTTCTGCAACCACATTTATATTCATAATATAAGCTCAGATTTCATACTGCAGTTCATTATACTCCATCGTACTATTACTCAAGGTGACTGCAGTGGGAAGGAAATATGGAAACAGTGGTAATGTTTAAATAAACACTAATTTAATTACAACTTTCAGCAACTTTGAGCTAAATTAAATCTAATAAACAACAAATTGTTTTAAACTCAAAATGGTTTGTATCTTGTCTTACTAACTAGTGGGTTGTGTGTTGTACCCACAACCGTGCATTCTAAGCAGCATACTATGTTGTACTATGTACTATGTCACTAGCTTGCTCATTAGCAGTTGCTATTTTTGCACACAGCCATTGTTGTCTTGGAGCATTTCGGGAGTATCTATATATTCCACGACAAAACGCTAACAAGGCAACCCATGCAAATCAAATGTGACTGTCAACACAAACCGTGAGGCCAATGTGTTCGGATGAGAGGGTTTTATGGTTATGCGATATGCCATCATGTGACAGGCTCAAGGTCTATACGGCTTCACGGGGGCTCTAAGTATAGCAGAGCGGATCTTGGGATCAGTGATCGGGTCACATGACCATATTAACTTCACTGTGAGTTGTAATAGAGTCCAGGTCTAGATTTAGGATGGTTCTAAGCTTTGAAAGGAAAGAATGACATTGAGGGTTTAGATGTGTGTGCTAGCCTAATGACAAGCTGAATACCCAGGGCGTCGACATCTAGGCCAGTCTGGGAATCAAGGTCAGAAGCCATCCGCATTTGATCTACTGCCTTGGGCCATGATGTAGCATGACATGGCTTTAGGTGCCCACCCACCATCATGTATTTTGCATCTACACATACAGTACTGCACTGTATATATAGTAGGTCTAGAACACGGATTCCCAAAGTGGGGGATGGGACTTTTGACAGGGTCTTGGCAGGGTCATTAGAAGACATTGAAATGGGGATTTTGTATAGTGTAATAAAGGTTATTAGAAGTAAAATAGTAGTTTTCTTATTTATATATATCATTTTCTATTGTAATTATGTTTGTACTATATGTTTTATTATGCATTATTTAAAGATAGAAGGAAATTACAATAGTTGTTTGCTTAATTTCCCAGTGAAATTATCCACCTATTAAACCTATTTGCAATGAATGTAAAAAAAAAAAAAAAAGGACTGCATTTATAAATTGCTTTTCTAACCTGCCGGCCACTCAAAGCACTGTACATGATTGTCTCACATTCACCATTCACACACACATTCATACACCGATGGCAGTGTCAGCCTTGCTAGGAGCACCTAACCACCGGGAGCAGTTAGGGTTAGGTGTCTTGCTTAAGGACACCTCGACACTTGGTGAGGAGTTAGCAGGGCTCGAACCAGCAACTTCTCGATCACCTGTCGCCCCGCTCTACACACTGCGCTACTGCATTCAAAAGTTTCAGTTGCGTTCTTTTCTTATTTGAATTCTAAACGTGTATTTCCTGTCAAGCAGATAGTTTTCTTATTACAGTCTGAGAGGCTAGTCTTAGGGCGCAGGCGTACATTGCATGTACTGCAAGATATTTAGCTTTTTCCTTTTTCATTTCTCTTGCCATATAAGATATATGTTGTACATGTAAAATATCTGAAGTCACATGAACAGAGCTACACACATTATTGTCTCACCTTAATAATGACAATTTACTATGAAATCCTTGAAAAGGTAGATGCAACATGGTCTCTTACTTCCATTTCATGCTGACTTTCTTCCAGTTCTAATACGTGAAATACGTAAATGTTATCTTCGTCAGATTACATTTTGTGGATAGTTCAAAAAATGGGTTCATAGATTGTTACCTTTCTATGCTCCCATATTTGTAATTAATTTGGGGGTTCACATGTCTGAAGCCACTTTCCTACAGAGCACTAAAAGATTGAATGTGTTTTAAACAGTACTGTCAGGTTCTACGTATCTGCAGGACCTTTGAAACGCCACACTGAAAGTGAGATGTGGAGATTAAGAGCGAGAAGGAGACACACCAAGATATATGGGGGCAAGTGATTAGAAAGAAATGGGCACTTATTCGCCCGCAGCAACTGTGAAAATGAAATGCTGTTAGGTTGCCGCTATCTGTGATAATTAAATAGCTTCATTGAGTGCCTTAGTCTTACCTGGCTTTCTAAACAGCAGTGAAATGTGAAAATCCAGAGATATATCATAGATAATTAGAAATGTTACACATGCCTCTTTATCAGAAATAATTAGGATTTGTTTTATTTTCTTTTGGTTGTTTTGCCTCATGAGTACTTCCACAAAGCAAAAATGTGTAGCTGCAAGGCATCATTATTTTGATTAGTAGCATAAAGTACATTTATAAATGTATAAAATGTTCACAAAGACCGTGCTTTATTATGACTCATATTGGAAGATCACAAATAATATATAATGTGTAGGAATAATGTGCGACATTGTCTTCATACGGAAGGCAGTGTGGTTAAAAAAAACCCTAATGCTATAAAAACGTATCAACGTATCATGCCCTAAACAAAGAGACATTCAATAAATGTGAAACATGTAAAAAGTACAGTGAGCGTGAGTCTACCTGAAGTTATATGTCTCTTCTCCTGGGGCTGGTTATCCCTAGCACAGATTCACAGCATTGGCAAGCTAAGAAATGATTTATTAGTTCAGAGTTGCACAGCTGTTGTGGGAGACAAAGGCCCAGCATGTAACCCACATTGAGGAATAATAGAAATCCATTTTGAACTGTAATGAGATTAGTATCGCTGTACCCCTGTATCCATGTCTAACGTTTGAATCACCAAACCATATTTATTTTAGCATATTTGCAAACCAATGTAACAATTGGCATGCCAGCAATATATCATAAATAGAGACTCATCCAATTATATTTAAGTCCCCAAACACATGTGAGAAATTGAGCTTCTTCTTGGATTATGGCTGATAATCCAAAGGCCAAAGTACACCTGGGCGTTAAGGCCCAGGTGTACAGTATAACTTTCTCTGTGACATAAATACTGCATCGTCATGCACATAGTCCCAAACTTTGTCTGTGCGGTCATATGCATGTTGACTGTGCATGTGCGACAGGTTGAGCCATAAAAATATTTCTTTCTAGCAAATATCTTAGATACACCAATATTATTCACAGAAAATAAAGTGTGCACTCATAAATCATAGTTATTGATATCACTAATTCCAAAGCACGTTTTTTGTAAACAGAAACAGGTGACGCGTGTGCATGAAGTATAATAATGTTTAGTGAACACTAAACATAATTATCACATTACCATATCCAAGTTCAATTGATTTAATGGGGTAAAACTTAAAATCATGCATTTCACTCCACTTGGATGTCAGACAGAATCTCAGTAAGAAGGACTATTTAGGGCACACGATTTAGCATAGGAACATGTTCACAATATGAAAGTGCATTAGTCCAGTCTGCAAATACATTGTAAGTACTTAGAGCACATCAGGTCATGTGTAAATAGAGGGGAATTCCCTCAAAAACATTCACAGAAAACACAGAGAGAACAAGTCAGTTTGTACCATATACTATATAAATGCCATAGCTCAAGAGCAAACCCAAATCCGCAGGGAGGATTAACATATGGGTCTGATCCAGCTGCCCTCTGGACTATGCCATTTCCTGACAAGAGAAAGTGGAGCTCAGCACATTTCACATGCAGAGCTAAGACTGAGTAGTGATTACAGCACCGACACAATCTCTCTGATCGCTCTCCCTGCTCATCCATCCAGGCATCATGCAGTCCAGAGGGCACACTCTCGAGGGCCGAAAGGATACTCATTACAAAGTTGGCACACAGACCTCAGAACTGGTAAGACCCCGCCAAGACCCAACGATTATTTCAGCAAGGCAGACTTGAACAGGAAAAATATTAAAACCTCACAGTTCCAGGGAAGTAGCTCCATGATATACTTTTAAGCACCAACCGGGTCTGTAGTGAAGTGGTTATTACATATCCTGGGTTCAAGCCCCAGGGACCATTGTTGAATCAAATGTTGTGTTATTTGCCTTTGAGTTCTAAGTTGAAACAGCATCTGTCTGGTCTGGCCTTTTGAAAATATACACTGCAGAATGGTTGTGGTTCGCAGCAGTCTTTCCTGGTTAAAACTGTTCAATCATAGTGCCCTAAACTGCTTCCACATTGGCATGTTTGTATATTTTCTATATTATCCCTGACAAGATATCTAACCCTTACCTGCTGTACGGGTACCATTGAGTACCAGAAAAAGTTAAACCAATACCAATCTTACGTTTAAACATTGTGCAAAAAAACTACATCTACCCAAAAGTACCAGCTATTACAGTAGTTGTTGGCTGTCCAACAGAACTGGCTAAAGAAAGTTAGGGAGTCACATGGAATTTGTACATACCCACATAGTTCTGAGAAAAAAAAGTCCAACTAGCACAATACACTGGTCTCCAGTCCCTTCAAAGCTACAAAATCAGAGGGTAAAAATATACGTTTATAAGCCGAACATACCTACAGTAATTGGCTGTCTTTGCCACTGACCAAAACATGGCCTTACGGGAAGAACTTTGCTAGAACTGTCTTATGGTCCATGAATCATTTGATGACTCATTTAGCAGCCTTAACAGACACATATTTTTCCCACATAACTCTTTGAGCAGATGTTTTTTTTTCTTATTTTGGTCCAAGCAGTCAGCACACAGCAACCTCACAATACAAGGAAGGCTGTAGAAAGTAGGTTCATCTGTAGAGCTCACAGCCTAGCTGTTTCAGGATGTCACTTATGTTCCTCATCGTCCTCATTCACATAACCTCAGCTACCCCTGAATATCTGAAATGCCAAATCTGTATAACCAAAACCTACAGAACTGTACTGTAGATAGCATGTTTGAAGGAGGGACTGATTTTTCAGACCCTCATGTTCCTCATGGGTTTTGGAAGTGCTGCCATTCTCGCCAGCCTTGTCATTGACAGGGATGGTTTTTTGATAGAAAGAATAAAACGGGTCGAGTAAGGAACTTCTGCACCGATATAAGAGAGAACAGGCTTTTTACAGTAAATGACAGCCTTCGAAAGGTTATAAATTCATGATGCCTGGGCTGGCAAGCTGGAGGATGCAGGAAATTGAGAGGTGGAAGTAAGATGCCTATATCATTCTGGAGACTATTCAGAGATATATGAAACAGTGGATTTCAAAATAGGGGTCAATGAAGGTTTTCACAAACATTTTAAAACAACTTCTAATTTAGTTATCTTGAGTAAAATGTGCATCAAATTAAAGTGATTATTGAAACCCCTCCATGTGTTAGTAAGGCTACAGTAATGTTTGAATGACAGGGGTTGCAAGCTGAACCACTTGTTTTTGAGGATTATGGTTTTGACAACACCAACGCATTATCCCCATAAAATACAGAATAAGGATAGACTAATAGTGTTGGGGGAAAACACATCAAGTAGCAATCTGTTCATCCACTCTGGTTCATTGTAGCACAAAAACAATCCAGCTGAATCAAGGCATTAATGGGATACTTCTCATCTTATTGCTATTGTCAGATGAAATTATATCATTTTAATGATAACCCATCCTTGAATAACGAGGCCAAAACTTCCTTATAATACTGTGTGTACCTAAAGAAAAAATTAAACCAGCGTACTCTATCCTAACATCTACTGTACCCTGCATATCTTTACCTTTGTAACTTTCTTGATGTATTTAAAGTTGCTACTATTTATTTATCCATAATATTATGGATGGATTTAACAAAATTAATAGACAATTATCACTTTAATAAAAAGGTTACCGTCTCTCTCATATCACATCAAAAACGTTTGATTACACTTTGTTCTTTAGATGCTAGAAGTCTGCAGGCGCAATCATGGAGTGAACCCCACCTGGGTCTTGGCCACTGTGTCAATTAGCAAGGGTGTCACCCTGGTAATCAAAACTATCCACTCATTGGTAAGCAGGCAGTGAGCAGTGTGGGTGCGTTGGCTAATATAGCAAAACACTGCTGATGAATGACTTTCTGTAATGAGTTAAGAAACGTGTGGTTGGAACCCTGCGTTCTGTTGCAGATCACTGATCTCAAGTGGATGGTTGTTTAATATTCTCCCCACAGCAACACTGCTACTGCTGACATACTTTGGGCACACAGCAAAGTAAGCAATCCCTTCCTCTTCAATTACTGCTATTCTGCTTGTACACACTCTCTCGTGCCCACTTCCTAAATCATTCCATATGCAGCCCTATTATTTATTCACTAATGCCTTTTTTTAACTTTCATCTTTACACCTCTTCTCTCTTCATCTGGCTCCCTTAAGAGGATCTTGACTTATTTCAATCTCTCTCAGACTTCCCACTTGCTCTCACCATTGCCGTTTATCTCCTGATAGCCTTCTCCCTCAGTAAATAGCACTGGTTGGTGTCCTCTCCGCTTAGAGATAAAATAACATGTTCCCACTGCTCACTGCTGATGTGCAAAGTGGGTTTCCAGCATTCAGCAGTGAACACTGCTAGCATAGCATACTGACTTAAGGTTAATGATTCATATGGTAGAGATGCCTTCACCCCAGATGGCCCATGGTCCATGAAAAGATGTGTCATGCTGTGTGTGTTACTTGTGTATTCATATGTACATTATGCTTGGAAAAGGCTTCTGTATTTTTTAAATACTGTAACAAAAGTGTTTTGATTGTGCATCCATGTTTTTCTTCTGTTTGGAAAGTTCTCTGACACAAATGGAAAACTTCTGTGTACAGTAACTGCTCTAAGGTTGTTAAATTTAAACTGAAAGTAACTATAATTATAATCTGATGTCAAATTTTTTTTTTTACTAAAATAAAAACAAGATCAACAGATAGAATTAAACTCAATTTCATTCAGCTACAATAAACATACTTTATGTTTTGCAAAAATATGTCAATATCCAATACAAGACATTCCCTGCTTTGCATTCATAAATTAAATAACTAAAAGAAATAAAAGCTTTAAAATAAATCATGAAAACTTAACTAAAACGTCCTCTGACTTTCAACTGTTTTTACTTTCAGTAAATGTAATGTGTGTAAATATTTGTATGAACACTAAAAGAGTCAACACCATAAGACATAAACTAAAAAATGTTCACAGACATGTGAATAACAGAAATAGAATATTGTGTTCCTGAATGAAGGGAGGCTCAAAATCAAAAGTACCAGTCAGTATCTGGTGTGGCCACCAGCTGCTTGAAGTACTGCAG
>JAODUG010046610.1:0-16210 GCA_027564795.1 Aphredoderus sayanus | reverse complement strand
GAAGGGACCATATCATCCTCTGTATGGCCTTACATCAATACACCTTTATGCCGCCTTCACCTTCTTGTCCTAAGATCTTATTTCCGGGTTTTTAACTCGGAATTAGAACTTGTCACATTCAAGTCCGTAGTTGGAAATCTATCACACAGGCCAATTAACCCTTGTGATGTCCTTAATTTGATCGAATTATGCCAACTGAGGGCGCCATCTGATTGTGTATGATTTTGTGTGTTTTTTTAATTTTCACTGGTGTGTGTATTTATTTCTTTATAAATTATTTCTTTATGTGTTTGTGGTTTCTTTTGTTCCTTTTAACCCTACTGTTGTCCTCGGGTTTTAAACGCACACCTTGTTGTGGCAGCAGTGCACATCATATGTCTGTGTAAACGGTAGAATTAGGTTTAATGCATTATATCTGCCATAAAGAGCTAGTGATTTGGGTCATTTTGACCCGGAGGACATCATGAGGGTTATGAAGAAGCTTTATAAAAAATTGACGACCTATCAGAAACATCGTTGAGCTATTGAAGGGGTTATTTTGTACCTCTCGCAGTTTGCTGTGCTATGTACTACAAGAAAGATAAATAACATTAGTGGACATTACAGTGACTCTAGCCAGTGAACCTGCAGGAAATTATGTTCAGCAATCACATTCTCTTAAATTAAATGTTTTCTTAATTAAATAGCTTGTCATTGCCATACCCACATTTTCCATGCAAGTATCCATGCATGCCTTGCATTTCTCCCTGTTTGTAGTACCATCCCACATATCTCGGCAACTATCATATAAAAATGTAATTTTCCAACTAGTATTTATGACTTTGTTTGACCGTTGTGCTGGAAAGTCAGAGTCGGGTGAACACTGGTGCAGCTTATAATGTTAGTTATGGGTCTGTTCCATTATGTTCTACCAATGCACCTGTTCTCTAGTACAAAAGAAAAGCAACTAACATATTGCCATTTCTGGTGCACTGGTATACAGTACATACAGTACATACTATATCTATACTGTTATGATTCACATGTTTCCCTGTTATGACACCTCTGTGAAAAAGGGGCCATTTATCCATCTGTCATTCTCCCTGCCTAACTAGCTGTCAGCCCTTTTCACTGACTTCATGGCATCACACTTGGATTACAGAAAGTCCAACTGTTGGAAACTAGTATATTTTATAGTAGTAGGATGACAAGCTTGAGCAATACAGTAATACAGTGGATCCTTGACATTGGTGACTAATTTAATATATGTGAGATCGGAATGTCATATTTCCTGCAGCAACTGAAAGCTCTAGGGTCCCTAGAAAACTATACATGTTAAAAGTGATGTCAGCCAAAATAGGTTTTGTCTCAAATGTGTGTCTGGCAAATGTACTGTACCGTCCATGTAGTTTCTGCATGTTGACATGCTTTCATTATTTCAAAGATAAACTCATAGTGTGGCGTTTGGGAAGTTGTCAGTGTAAATAACTGGCCAGACAGGATGAACCACTGAACCATTGACTGTGTTGCAATTTCTTGCACTGATATTCATTTTTGCTGACAGTCTCTTCCCAAAATCCCCCCACTGCCCGTCCTCCTGGACAGATTTTTCTAGCATGTCAAAGGGAAGTCTTTCTCCCTCCATCTCAGAAAGCCATCCTTCCAGAAAGAGAATACGCATGATTTTATTTGTGTGGAAAGTACAATACACCCACCCCCTTTTCCGTTCGTCAATAAGCACAAACTTGGATTGTGTGTGTGTGTGTGTGGGGCAACATCGGACAGCATCACTCCACTTCAGTGAGTGACTCAAACTTGTTATTGAATGGTGCAAAGCTGACAAATAAAAGAGGAGATGAAAACATAGTGTGTCAGTCCTTCAATTTCACGCAAGGGTGGCTTGCATCATCGCGGCGGATCCCCATAATAAGGAGCCTTACGGTTTGAATGGCGAGTGCCTTTTCCCCATTCCCCCCCACCTGCTTCTGAAGGAATCTCCTCGGCCAATACCAGGCTGCCGATCTCCTCCATGTTGTGTGTGTGTGGATGAACACCTAGACTGGGGTGTGCTGGTGTGTCTGTAGGTGTGTGTGTGTGTGTGTGTGGATGAACACCTAGACTGAGGTGTGCTGGTGTGTCTGTAGGTGTGTGTGTGTGTGTGTGTGTGTGTGTGTGGATGAACACCTAGACTGGGGTGTGCTGGTGTGTCTGTAGGTGTGTGTGTGTGTGTGTGGATGAACACCTAGCCTGGGGTGTGCTGGTGTGTCTGTAGGTGTGTGTTTTAACATGGTTTCAGGACTTTTTTACGTGCAGGTCACTTGTATCACGCTTGAGAAGGGCAGACAGTAGCAGGCGTCTCCTTTCGACATCTTCCATATCGACTGGGGCAGCTGTCACATGAACAGTGCTCTAGGTATGATGAGTGGAGGAGGAGGAGGAGAGAAAGACAAGGACACCTGTCCAACTAGCAGGCAGGTTGGCCAATAAAGATGGAAATGTGATGGATATGCGGCCGCCGCCGTAGCCCAGTCAACATTCCCACACATCCGCGCGCACACGGGCGTCACTGAGCAAACTGTCTCCACGTTCCGATTAGCCTAACTTATTTACATGTCCACTTATGCCATCGAGAGAAATGTCTGGCATCAGCATTGTGCCGCTGGGCTGTGTTCGCCGTTAAGCTTTTGATTGCATTATGGGACATAAGCACGATGGATGCAAGCGGAGAACATGTTGATGCTGCAAGAGTGCACCAAGGCACCTGACAGGTAAATCAGTCCGTTTGCAGAACTTTTCGATCATAAAAAATAAAAAAAGTTTAAAAGAAACTGATAGGGAATCCGTTTATTTTCATACACAACCCTCATCCAAATATGTAAATAAAACACACTAAGTAATCACTCTCACATGTATTGTATATATTTTAATTTGTCTGTTTCTGATCTAGTAAAACGATGAAAGAATACATTCAAGACAGCCCTGAAGACAGGCAAGGGCAACACTATACTGGTTTAGTGCATGTGCCGTGCTTGTGCATGCGTGTGTGAAAAATACATAGCAAGTGTGAGAGGAAGGGCAGCACTGTGTCTTGCATGGGTCACAGTATGTGGTAACATTAATGTTGCTTTATAGCTGGCCCTCTGGCCTATGTTGCCACACACACAGTACGACCGCTCCCCAGGACCATGCTGCATTTAGAAATACTCACAAAAACAACCCCAAAGCAAAGTCATTAACTCGATAGAGACTAATTTACTATTATAATATGACATATGCCCTTTGCATTAGGCTTGGCTGCCAAGCATTTACAGTACACCATTTTAAATGTTGTGAATGTGTTCCCTGGGGATCTTGTAGATGATGACCAACGACAGATGACTTGGTCATCCTGTTCTTGGCATTTACGTTTCTGTTCCCTACAACCTAACAATGGGATCACTTCTGATTAAATCAGATGTATGCCTGATGGTCCGCTGTTATCTCCCTGATGCTAGCCCTGTCAAATCCACTCAGCGTTGCTATTTAATTCACTCCGGATCTCGACATCTTCCAAGCAGATGCTGTTCCCTCCACCCCCATCAGATATATATCTTTACTTTGGATTTTTGTCATCTGAGGAGTGATTTTGCAATAGTTTTCCACTTGAGACCAGCAATCATTCCAAAGCAACATTTCTCTGGTATGCCCCTTCTCCTCTCTTCTCATCTTCCAGTCAAAGGAAAATGACAAGTCAATGTTCTGGAGCCCCATCGCCTCCCCCTCCCCCACTTCCCCAGACATGCTCTACTGGATGAGCTTTAGAGTAATGATTGACAACTGCATTCTAGGCCGTCCCAGCAAATCAGCAGGGCAATCTGAAGGAGCTGATCCCACTTTGGTGGCGTAATGGAAACCAGTGGTCCTGTAAGTCCTCCCTCCAATGGGCAAATGTATGCAAGAAATCCTACACCCACAAACACAGATGTGTGCACACACAATGTATTTTACCGGTTAGTTTTGTGAGATTCTGTATAATTGTCTCAAGCACCAGAATGGCCAAGTTGAAAATAAACGTACCATTAACACAGGACTATGGCTTAAGGGAACTGCTGTGCCCATTAATAATTCACAGACAAACAAGGAAAGACAGCTTGTCAGCTACCAGATTTGTTGTCCATGGTGTGAAGTTGCAGGATGCACTGTGCTGCAGGGGAGGGCAGACGCTAGCATCTTCACTCTTTTTCCACCATTTTTTTTATTCCATCTTCCCCATCACCCCCCTCCGTTCCTGTCAGCCACTTGACCCATCCATTCCTCAGGTTTCCCTGAATGGGGCTAGTGGCAGACATGGGGCATCAGTAGCTGTCAGGACATCTTCACTGTGGGAAAACTGCCCAGTATTAGGAATCGCACCTTTCATATTGGATCTGCCATAAGGCGATGATGCCCTGGCACCTCTTGTGACAAGTGAGGACTCAATGTGTCCCCTGAAGTCCCAGTCCTGTCAGGTGCCCAAAAACCCTGCATACCTCGTCCCAAACACCCGATCGGACACCCCCCCAGAGACAAACTGTAGGACGCACGGCAGGCGTCTAGGCCGGACTCTTAGCAGCTCCTTGTGTCCACACTGGGCTACACATGGGGCTGACACAAAGTAAATAACAGGGAGCTTTGTGAGAGGTGATCCAAAGGAAAGAATCTGTAAGATACAGAGAGAGAGCAAATACTATTGGCAAGAGATTAATCTCCTAAACTTGACTCTCACATTTCCCAGGAAGGAGTTTACAGATTATCTTTCCTAATATGAAACTGTTCCTTTTGGCCTCTGTCGATTTTTAGTAGAGAAGCAGTGGTGCGAGACACATGTATTGTGCAATCCACTTTTGTGTTCAACTCTCCGGAACACTATTTTGCCCCTTGGTGATTACTTAGAAAAGGGGGGAAATACAGGTGGTACATCCCAGCTCCATTTAATAAATGATGATCTTTAATGGGGGTTGTTCACAAGTATGCCAGGACCATCAGCAATGGCTTTCTCACGTCTGTGTCTGACACCAGGCATCACAGGTCTTGAGTGGAACAAATGGTTATAGAGCACTAGCAATGGGTATTTCACTGTCCAGTGAAAGCTATCTGTGGGGGAAACGACTGCTCTTCCACGGAGCCTCTCCATTTAGTTAGAGGCGTATAACGTAATCACACAAGTGATTACTCGTGTTGTCTCCAGGCTACTTCAATCAAGACCCAAATTTGTTAGCTGAAGTGGGACTGTTCTGTTTAGGTTTTCCTTTGTAGTGGCCACAACAAAAATCACCCAACAACATTTTTCATTGAAAAGCAAACCTCTGTACAGTATGTAAACAAAACGGCCTTACCTTGACACTTAGAACACTAAAAGGAAATCAAGGGTGAAAGAAAGTAATAGAGGAATAGTAGTAGAAATAAAATAATTTAAACAAAAAGGCACTTCTTAAGGTACTATGGCAGAAATAGATACTGGAAAGCAATATTGTAGCTCCTTCAGCTTACCTTTGTGTGTGAGCTGGTCATACAGAAGATCCTCTGCATGGCGGTATGACTCATCAGATTTCATGATAGAAAAAAGGCAACAGTAAAAGAACAGATTTCAGGGGAGGTAGGGAGTACATCGTCACATGAACCTCGGCCAACAAATGCATGTTCACTTAATTTCCAAGCCCATGTCATATTCTTTCAAAACTGTCACTGTCCATGTTTTACAGTCTTTTCTGTAGATAAAAAAAAATGCTACATTCAATTCCTTTGAATTTGAATAGCATATCTGTGAATGGTAAATAGGTACTGTAGGACTGTTGAATAGTAGAACTGTTGCCAGAACAACAATATTTGCGTAGGTGTTGTTTTTCTGACACCTATTGTGCTCTTGGCCTAAGTTCAGTTGCTGTTGCACAAATATGTGTATTCATGGCCAAAGGCAGACGTGCACTCTCATTCGTATTGTGCATTTTGTTATACTGTTATAGTTTTATTGTTGAATTTCCCACTTGGCAATTACTGCATGTCCTTCATGGTGAACACCTCTTTCTACGTTGAAGTGGTATCATTCATATCCTTTGTGAAATGTGGTCTGGTTATAATATTTATTCTTTTTAATTATGTCTTCGGTTAACCTGTGATTGATTAATATGATGTACATGTTGTTGACACCCCTTCCCCAGATCCCCCAAACAGCATTGCAATGTCTGTCCAAGGACAGAAATGTTCTAAATCTCATTCGAGGTGAAACGGATTCTAAGCATCCAATAAGCAGTTATGCTTAAGAGCCTCAGAGCTTACTTGTCCCCGTTTACACAGTGTAAACGTAACCAAAATGTAAACATAATATTTCCTGTCCTCCAGTTGGAGCTTAGAGTTTTGGTTTCTGTCACATTACCTATCAAGCAAACAGGATCTAGTGTCACAACAAGTGAGAGAACACTATAGGTGTGTACAAATAAACCACAGAGCCCTGCAACTTGTTTCTCTTAGTCTCAGTTCATCCCCTCACAGAGAGAGGAGATAAACAATCGGGAGAAGACAGAGAGTAAGAGTATGCGTGACGAGGAGAGAGAAATGGTACGGAGAGGTTCACAGATTGCTATTGTTACAGTATGTCTCCAGAACAGTCCCTTTTCTGGGGCTGTGTATTGTACTGTACCTACAGATAAGGCTTGGGTGTTATGAAACAATATCAAGAAGTTCCATGCCTGCAATGGCGCCATACTCTGTAATTACTTTCTCTGTCATTGGCACTCACGAGCTCTCAGTGTCTTGAACAGGAAATACCCTTTCCTTTAGTTGATGGTTTTCCTGAAGTAAAGGGCTTTGGCAAGATAGAACACCCATACCTTCTTCTCCACAGGCCCTTGTCAGAATGCCTCACCAACAGATGTCCAGGGATTACCCATTCCCAGTGGGAAGCAACATACCCCTCCATGGAAATGTTATTATTTTCTACGCTATAAATTGTAGCTTCTGACAAGATGTTGCAAAACGATTGTGCAAAACAACATCAGTGTTTCCACTTGCTGCAAGTTTTTTTTCCCCTGTGCTTTTCTCGGAGGCCTTAAGTCATGCTGCATTATGTTGTCGTTTGGCTTTATTCTCCTCCAAAACCATTTATTAGTATCATGCAGAACTCACTAGTTTCAATGAGATTCCAATGAGACAATGGGGCTCTGGGAAACACTTAACCCTCATGATGTCCTCTGGGTCAAAATGACCCAAATCACTAGGTCTTTGTGGCAGATAGAAGGCGCTAAACTAAATTCTACACCTTAAACAACACAAAACAACACATATACATAAATAAATAAATAAATACACACAGAATTGACAATAAAAACAACCATACAATCATACACAATCAGATGGGGCCATCTGGTGGTTCAAGGCAATATTGTAAAGGCATCACAAGGGTTAAGATGGCTTTAATCAGAAAAAAGTTGCTACTGGTCAGTTCAGATATAAATTAATAATAGACAAATCTACATGTAGATGACTATGTACAAATAGTGGGCACATATTCTAATCTTATCAGATCCACTGTCCAAATACTGTAATGTTGTCAGTCTGACATATGTTCACATACAGTTACTACTGAGCAGAACACAAAAGTAGATACATTAATGTATTTAATTTAGCTTTAGCTGTCCATCCACAATTATATGCTAACTGCCCTTTTCCTTGTGTGACCTATTACAATTCTCAAACAACTACACTGCCAAATGACATATTGACATATTGATATAATGTTGAATAATGCTGGAATGACAGCAAAATATTTGGTTAACGTTCTTTCACACAAGAAATAATTTACACTGTTGCTGTTCTACATATCCCATACCTATTAACCTTTTGTTTTGCTCAATTGAATTTGGAAACGATTGTCTTGTGAGAGGAAACCCGCGAGATACATTTTCAACCAGGCTGAAGTAATTGTGTATTGATGGAAATGTAGCAGTTGCTCTCTGAAGTGTGTATAGAGTTGTGTGGTTTGACAGTCCTTTTGAGTTTGAATGTACATCTGAGTTCAAGCATGTACACATCATTTAATTGTGCACGCACATTCTCTCTCTCACACACATACACACACACACTTTGATTTCACAGCCACCACCGCCATCTCCCACCTTGATCCAGCACCCATGAATATAAACTGGCCACTTTGAATTGATTGAACTCATAGGTTGGAAATGCACTCACAGTGGGAAATTCAGACAGCCCTGATTGGATGGTCAGCAAACCATTGATAGCGTCTTATAAACATCACGACACTGGCAAATTCACTGACGTGCAATTTCTTTTTGTTTCCTGATTGTTGAAGACATCTTCCATCTGGATTTGGCAGGAGTTTAATTTACTACCCCATATTTTGGTTTAACTATACTGTGCAGCACTATACAATCATGTATGCAAACCACCAATGGTTCAGGAAACAAAAAGGCAGACAGCCAGTCATGAGTCATAATAGAGGTTATAGAGCACACAACTTCTTCATTTTCCTGTGTTTTCCAGGACTGGAAACATGTTCTTTGAATGTGGCCAAATTCTAGTGTATTGCACACACTCTCGGAATTAGACAACATTCAAATATTCTGCTAATACATATTAATATCAACATATGAATTGGTTTGAATGTATTGCTGCTGCAACCATTTTCAGTATTTTGTTCCTGTCATATAGCACCAGCCCCTCTAAACCATGATTTGTCAAAGCAAATGGCATTTAATAGAACCTGCCTCGCCTTAAACAAGTGAATGCACACAGTGGTGCCTCGATCTTCATCTTAATTAAAGGTGGAGATTATAAATCAGGATGCAGCGAGACCCACACACACTCAGCTAACAGCATAGAAACACATTTACCTTCCATCCATGTAATTGAAGTGCTAGTCCACTGGGACTGCAAGACAAGCCTGCTTCATTCACCTATTGGAGACCCTCTTATCAAAGGTCATCGCCCCCCTCCCCCACCATATGTTTTCCTTGGAAAATCACTTGCCTGACAGTAGGATGTAGATTTCAGTACAGCCATTAACAATTCATTTGACACGATGCAGCCACACATTGGTAGTAACACAAACGATTAATGGACTTTGGCTAATTTGGGTTAGCGTAATGTGTGCCTTAATATAGCATTCCCTTTGTCTAAGTGAGCCACCTATTTATCCTTCCCTACCCACCAAACTCCCTTGATCTTTCTTGATTCCTGACACTCATTTTACATCTTATTCACCACTGGCAAGATCACTTGATATTTCCCCAGGTTGGTGTGAAGCTTTGTCCAGACAATAATTACAGTACACTTCTGGGATCTTTTTTAAAAACCCACCATGATGGGGTTTGTTGTCTGAATCTGTGCCCTTACACCAGTGTGTTACATAATGCATTTGTTTACTTAGGCAATAAAAATATATGGTTTTAATATCACCTTCAGTGTTTCTAATATAACACAGCACCACAGTTTATAAATGTTAAATGCTGTCTAATTTCATTCTGATGACATTGGCTCAGGGATACACTGTTGTGTAACAACATTCCATCTGAGAAATTAGCCAGAGGAACAAAATGTCTCCCTAAGCTTGTGAACCAACGTCCTAATAAAAACTAATTAGAACAAAGTTGGACTTGCACATAAAATGGATTCCACGTGCTGCCGGAAAGGCACAGAATAGGTCTGCAGTGAGTGGCACCTGCCACCATAGCAGACAGCTATTCTATACTTTCCCCCTGAGACTGATACCACAGGGCCAGCCTACCTCCTCATTCTGCTTAAGAGACTCCCCTTCTTTTGTCCTTTTAAAATCAAGAAGGCAAAAAAACAAAACAATCAATCAATCACTGACACTACTGTGGCTTTCAAGCTACACATACAATGGTAAGTTGGTGAGTGCCTGTCTCACCACTCAGGGAGGGACTAGTGGGAGTAGGGTATCTGAGATCAACAGAAAAACACGAGATACAGGCAGTAGTCAATTGTTCAATGACAGCGACATTTTCTTAAAAGGATCACATGGTATCAAGGATCAACTGATTTTGTTCAAATGTTTTGTTGAAAAGCCTTTCTTGTTTTATTAGGTTATTGTTATCCATTAGGCTAGGCTATACATTACTCAAGAATGTATAGCCTAATAGATCGCAAAAACCTTCTTATATATTGCTTTAATTTCAGCCTTGGGGTACTATATGAACATGCTGAAATAGGACATTACAGTGACCATATTCCTAAGTCATCTTTCATTTCACTGCTCCAGCTATGGCAAATGGATTTGATTTGGTTGTGCGGCGGTCCATCAGAGGTCCTATTATATCCTAGGAAAGCCACAGCTAAATGTGGAGGAAGCCCTGGATAAGCCGTGACAAAAATAAATGTAACACCTCAAGGAAATGAGGATTGTAATCACCTCGAGTGAAGACAGAATGGAAGTGGAAGAGGCGTTTGTGTAGGGTTATCACATTTTCTTGACCTAGGCAAGGTCAAAGCGTTGATGCAGAAATCACATGACCTTATTAGCTGTGGAGGGCAGCAATGTGGGGGTGGTGAATGTGCTTTGGTGTCAAACAAATACAGACATGGGATGGACATATGGGATGGACAACCGATAAACCGATAAACATCCCGCTGTGGAATCATTCAGAAAAAGAAAGGAGCTAGTGATAAAAATATGTTATTGTAGATTGAGTAGCAATATGTTTGTGAGTTAGACAAACTTAAAGCTCTCAAGATTGATCCCTGTGCTTCATATTCATTGGGTCTTTAAAGTGAGAGATTCATGTTTTTCAATGCCTAAAATATAGTGCAATAGATAAATGTCCCTTTTGAGAGTTACATTAAGTTATGGCTGACTAAATTAATTGAATTTACTCTATATACGCATCAATGTACATGTATGAGTCCCCAGTTAATGCCAAGTCAAATAAAATAAAACATACTGTATGCTTGAAGCAATCTTGTATCTCTTCTGAGGTTATCTAAGTACAAGATCCAAGACAATTTGGAGCAGCCACCATAAATTGATGAATCATGTCCCCAATGGAGAGTGACAGCTATACCTTTGATAGTTATCGCTGTCATTTCCAGCTTCATTTACCAGAGATTTTCCATGCTTTTAACACTATTGAGATCACTCTTAGTCTACAGTGTGAAAAACTGGTGTTATGGAACTATCCAACATGTAGGAGTGAAATTTTATCTACCCCAATGGGTTAGCCTCAGTCTTTCGCTTTGGGGAATTTCTTTATTTCCAGTAGAATGCTCAAAGGGTTACTCCATCTGTTGTATTGCACATCTGGGCAGAAGTTTAGATTTTGTGGCAGCCATGCACTGCCATGACAGCTGGGCTGATCTTTACTCTAAAAATTAGCAAATGTAAGAAAAATATATATTAGAACTGAAGCTCCTTTCACAGGCAAATTAATTTAAATAACAGTTTATGTGGCTGAGAACATAACAGAAACCATGCTCACCTGAAAACTGTGAGTGTGGTATATCACATGCATTTACATGACTCAAAACACAAAAATTGTAAACTAGAGTAGACTTACATTTGGAGAAGAAATAAGCGCACCTTTTCATCGTTACTGACACCTCTCTTCGGGAGCTCTGCTGCCTGTACAGCACAGAAGCAAGCATACACAGTACACCCGCCCACAACGAGGACATTATAAAGGTCATTGCTAAGAAAGTTGCTGTGAAGATTAAAACACTACAGGGCATTTCTTTTCTAATTATAGCAACATGCCTATATGGGCACAATTCATTAGATATTCCCACTGTAGTCATAGCTATGTTGACTAAGCATTATGACCTTTTTAATTGAATTGACTAATACGCCCATGTCACTGTATCCAAGCCAAGGTTCTGTGCATAAATAAGGCAGTCAATCTTGCATCAATGTGTCCTATAAAATGCCGTAAACGCAATATTGTTTTTAATTGCAGATACTGCCTTGTGAGCGATGAAAATAACTATAATGACTTATGTTGCACTAGCAAGATACTGTTGTCAGTCTAGACATACTATTCTTGCAGATATCTGTTGTTCCTTGTCCAATCAAATAACTAAATGCATTGTGTCCATGTGAACCACATTTTTAGACAAAAATAACTCTGATTGGTCTCATTTCTGTTTTTAGCGTTCAATCTTTCTGATGTAGATAGATCACTGTTCCTTTGGTCGTGTCAGTACCATTCCATTCAGTACTCAGTGAGCTATAATTGCATCTGTGTGATAGAGATAATCTTAAGAAGTTCAACAATGTTGCTTTCAGTGAAACATCAAGTTATTTGTGAAGCTCATTTAAAATCACGTTTATTTGTGGTATATCAATTTGAAAATATAAAAATTCACAGAACCAAACATAACCATAATCAGAAGTTAAATACAAAATGTATTATCTGTATATGACTCACTGATTAGCAGCAATCCATCATGGCATTTATCTTTGCATATATTTGGTTAGCATAATAATAATAATGCATATTGTCACAAGGCTAAGATTGTACCAGGAATGATTCCATGGATGTGCTCATAAAGTCAGACAAAATACAGGGCCTGGTCATTACATATCAATCTAATGGAGCCGTTCTTGTAATAAATCTCACCTCCCGCCAACTGGACATCACTGAGGGAATGTTTTGGGATGATTTCCAACACGTCAATGAATTCATGGTAGTGTACACATTGAACAACTGAGGATGATAATGAAACCCACCTCCATTTAGTTCACACTATCACCTTATCCGTGATTTACAATTATCTTGTTATCTTGTTGCGCAGCACATCACTACAGACAAGTCCTACAAAGTGCTCCACTTACACTGTAAGTAGGTACCGGTATATACTTACAGCCAACGGACAGTAAGCAGGTCTACCTCTGAGACTGCAGTCCATTTGTCAGGAAGTGAAGTTTTAGAGCCTGCAGAGGACCAGACTGGAGCCTCGTGGCAGTGCTGCAAAGGGAAGCTTTATTTTTAGCAGTTTAACAACAGGAAGAAGAAAACGAGGCCAAGTCTACCTGCCAAGATGTGTAGGCATGATGACATGAGCTCAGCGGCGTGTAACATGGGAATGGGACCGTTGGATGATTTGGATAGTCGAATACCTAGAGGGGGAGAGAGAGACAGAGAGAGAGAGAGAGAGAGAGAGAGAGAGAGAGAGAGAGAGAGAGAGAGAGAGAGAGAGAGAGAGAGAGAGAAAGAAAGAAAATAAAGCTGTCAAAGCACAGACAACAGGTCAAAAAGTTTCCCTTGAGCCAGGGGCCAATTTTAATACTGTATGCCTGTATCTTTCAATGAGGGCAGATGGGGAATAAAATTAGGACATAAATATGAAAAATAACTGTTAACCCAATTTCTATCAGATTTTGTTGACAGAACTGTTTACATGCGTCAATATCCTAATCATAAATGCACACATTAAAAATGTATTACAAATATTACCACAGAGACAGACCATAGAAACCAACAAAGTATTTAATATATATTTGGCATTCAAATGAATTTAAACATTTTCCACTTACCATATTAAGACTGGGTAACTATGATATTACCTAGTCACTGCTAGAGTGAACACATGCAGACATTTACAGATGAATAAGTTGCTCCCTACCATGGCCTGAATAGCGTCACGATATTGCTGTGCATACAGTAAACATACTGTGTGACTTAACTATGTTGGTCAGCTATCCCATTTGAAGTTGGAGAACTGGGAAACTATCATCTTTGAGTCGCTGGGAAGATATGATTGTTCATTTTTCATGTTGGCAAAAGAAAGAGCTCCTGACAGTGTGCTGAGTAGAGGGAACAAACAGTGCTCTGGTTTTGTATGGGTATGGAAAAATGCGTAAGACATTCATCAGCCTATGTCAAATAGTTTACAATACTAATCTTCAGTCAAAATTTTGGAAATTCACAGTTGAAGCTTAAATCAGAAGATGAGCACTGGCATGTCATGTTCCCTTTCTAAATGATCTCTTTATCTGCCGTAGGGCTCTGCCAGTGCCCCCACTCCCCCCCTGCTCTTCTATCTCCTAAAATACTGCCAACACTAAAAATGCAAATATCATATCAGGACAACCTATAGAGAAGTCTACATCTATGGAAAGCATTTTTTTGTAGATAGCGATTATTGAGTAATACATTGGCAAATCCAATCTTCGAACCCTGTGTGTGTGTGTGTGTGTGTGTGTGTGTGTGTGCGTGTGTGTGCGTGTGTGTGTGTGTGTGTGTGTGTGTGTGATGAGACCATAGATTTAACTTTCTTGAGACGGGGATTTGTCCTCATTAGATGGGTGATTGGGAAACAGATCTGGCGTTGGATTCATTAGTGCGCACAGGAAAGTGCCTTAATGGCCCATGGACCCCAATACCTCATTTTTCAGCACATTAACACAGGTGCTATGTATTTCCACAAAAATAATGGGACGCCTCATAAACACCTTTGGTTTGAGCTTTCTCCAAGTATGACAACCATTAGAAGGAAAAAAGTCATGCAATTAGAAGAAAGAATTGTAATCACCAGGTGCCCAGAGCGATCATCTCCATTGATGTGTCTGAAATATGCGTACTGCAAAGGCAGTAACTCCACACCAGGTTCATACTTTAATTAAGGATGAATGCCTTCAGTGAGTCAGCTGACATGGCAACAGCTTGCTATTAAATGCTAAGAGGTTGAAAGGTCTAGCTGAAAACCCCACAAAGGTTAGATGTGTCTGGGGTCTACAGAATTCACATAGAATCCCAGAGTATAGGCATGATATAGTGTGTAACTCATGATATTTTAATGCACACATTCTTGCTACAGTACACTGTTTAAAAAGAAATATAAAGGCTACAAATTGGATGCTCTAGTTTCATTCATAACCTGAATTAGGGAACACAATTATCTAATTAGCAAGCATCTGATGTCCCACAACTTTCCCACACTCTTGTTTCATTATATCAATAAATAATGCTGGCGGCATAAGCGTGTGTGACTGAAATGGAAATTAGATTTGGTATCTCAGTCCTACGTTCAACTGTCTGGTCTTCTAGGGAGTTATTTTTTAGCCAAATTTGGGTCACGACTTGCAAGGTGTTATTTTTAAACATCGGCCCCTTTAGCCAATGTCTGCAAACTACAATAAATTCTACCAGGCTTTGTGCAATTTGCATTTTTAAAAGGACAGTATGGAGAATCACTGTACATTGTTGGTCCCATTAGTATTTCCTGTTCACTGCTTTTCTTAGATGCTGTCAATACAGGAAAACCACTAGAGCATTGGCCTGGTTTATCAAATGTACTGTATGGTTAGATGGTTGGAAACTATTGAGTATCTAAACACAGCATGACCAAGTTAAATTGGTTGATTGGCAGATGTTTTTGCTGTGAGGTATTTTGCACATGCAGGTTATTTGGAAGTGTTGCTGTCTGTTTCTGTTGGTATATAAATCAATCAGGTATAAACAGCTATTTGACATACGTTCCCCCAGGTTGAACACAGGTCACAAGATACTGAAACTCATTCATGATGTATTCCACTTCACTGAGGAGATGGCACCTTTCTAATCTCTGGTGAATGGATACATATCGGCAAGAAGCCAAGGAATCGCTTCCAGGAATCAAAGCACCATCTTGTATTCTTTGATGAATTTTCCAGTTGACCCCTTTCCCATCACTGAATATTATAAAGCTTGTATATAATATCCTATTTACTATTTCGAGCCGATTTATAAAATCCAATTAGCCTCATGAAATCTATTGGATTGTATGGCTCTTTGAGAAGTAAATGCCCCAGTTTAGGCTCAGAAATAATCACAAATATAGAGTTTTGTGTATACAAAACCTAGAGGAAACAATAATCAGTAATATAATCTATTTCATTACAATGTGAGTATGACATTTATTATAATTAATTATTTAGTTTATTTAGTTTAATGTTTTCCTATGTTATTTATTTTCTAAAGATGTATATTAAAAGCTAACTAAGTAATTAAATGACACAAAATTCAACATTAAAGTAAAACATTGAGATGTTTTACTTTGAAACTCAATTGCTTTTGCTTGCTTTGACGAATAGTAACTTACAGTGAGACACCTGACTGTCATATGACTGGTCATGCTGAATCACTCAAAAACCACTTCCATAAGTTCACTTAGTTTCACTTAGTTTCAAGTCTCACTTCCACACAATGTTGTTATCTCTATTTGTTTGGCAAGCAGAATGGGAACATTTCTTAATCACTAACAGCTT
>JAODUG010046569.1:0-16212 GCA_027564795.1 Aphredoderus sayanus | reverse complement strand
TCCTCTGAATTGTGAGAGGATAAAAGCAAAATTTGTACTTGATGTAGATGACAATTATAATTAATATATTAAGACCTCTATATCCTTTGTAGTGATTACTTTATATATACTTCTTAAAATCTGTTTTATAATCTTATATACAGATCGGTCATGTCTTTCAGTGGAAATATTAACACCTCTTATGACACAGTACTGACTTGCCCTAACTTGTTTCAGAATGAGCTGGAGAACTTCCCTATTGGGACCGTTCAGCACTGCCAGGCTGTGATGAACGCCTGCAGCTACGACTCCATCTTGGCTCTGGTGTGCAAGGAGTCGGGCCAAAGCAAGGCCGACCTCCACCTCTTCCAGTGCGACGAAATAAAGGTAGCCTGGATGCGGAGTACTGTTCTGCACAGAATTCGGGGTTGTCTCGGTGCCGTGCGACCGGCTCTCATACCAACGTTGTTTGTTGACCTCCTTTTAGGCTAATCTCATCCACGCAGACATCGAAAGTGCCATGATAGATGCCAAAGGAGGCAAGGTGAAGAAGAGGCCAGAGGCACTCAAGTACGTTCAGCTGTTAATCATCAGCAGAGCACTTGTAGGATAAACATGTTTGTCTTGGTATATGGGAGTTGACTTCCATCTCCTGTGCAGCCATTCATATTAGAGGGCTCCCTCCCTCATTGACTTTATTAATAAAGTCCATATTCTAAGATGGTTTTAATCAATGTTAGCTCCCCCATTGCTGCTCTGTAGAATGATCCTGAAAAGCGATGGGATGATTCCTCCACCTCCTGCTGCGCCCGCCCCCGAGCCTCCTCCAAATGACAGTCAGGTGGACGTGAAGAGCAGAGTGGCTGCGTGGTCGGCATGGACCAATGAGCAACAAGACTGTGAGTGATGTCACATTTCCTTTTAAGGAACCATAGGTCAAGCTAGATTCACCTGTCAGACTGAACATCTCTAACTAGAAATTACATGTAAAACATTTTACCTTGCGTATTAGACCTGAGTTGTGTACTGATTTGCTTATTAAAGTCTGAAATACTCCCCACCAATATACCTTCATATATCCAAGTCTCAATTAAATTCAAGAAAAACAAAATAATATAATGTAGAGGTTGAAACTTGTACTGAGAGTACAGTACAGTTACAATATAATACACTGTCAGCTTCTGTTTGAGGGTCATATTATATGCACAATTAAATAATTTCTGTCTTAATTTCCCCATAGAGTTCAATAGGAAAATGAACTGCTCCACATTGCCTTATTTCTCATTAGCTGTATTCTCCCAGCTACATGTAGTTACAGTAGTAGATTTGCTAACAATCCTAAAATATCGTCTGTTTTGTAGTGACTCGAACATTGAAACAGTGAATTTGACTAATTTACTTATTTAGAAATTAGCATTTTAGTCATGTACACCAGAGAGAGGCTTGCTAGACACCAGAAAAGGTCAAAGACTGCGTTGGAAATGGCATCCTAATTTAAGACATTTGCCTGACTGTGGATGGACCGCTCTGCTGTGTTTACGGTGACAGATGAGAAACAGAAGCAATACTTGGAGGAGTCCAGCCCTGTGGAGATGACTGCTGCCAGAGTGGATCACGATGTGGTGAGTCTCTATCTGTCTGGAATGCTAATGAGCTTTCTCCTCGTGCGTTGTCAGTGGACCCCACGCAGGCTGGGAGCTGTCATGGTGCTCTCAGGCTAGCAGCAGAGAAAGGAGAAGAAATTGGCTGCTCTTTCGCTGTGCCTTCTCACCGTCTTTCCTCACTGCACTGATTTTTAGGGGCTCGTTCAGGGACAGTTGTGTACAGTGGGGAATTTAGAAAGACTAAGATTTAACCCTTGTGATGTCCACCGGGTCAAAATGACCCAAATCACTACCTCTTTGCAGCAGATGGAAGGCGCTAAACCTAATTCTACAGCTTACACAGACATATGATGTGCACTGCTGGCACAACAGTGTGTGTTTGAAACCGGACGAACAGGAAGGTTAAAAGGCTTGAATAAACAACACAAATACATACAGAAATAATTAATAATTCAATGAATACAGACAGCGATGCCAGTTAAAAAACACACAAAATCATACACAATCAGATGGTGCCGCTAGGTGGCCAAATACGATATTTTAAGGACATCACGATGGTTAAGCAGTAGTAAAATGTAGTAGTATTTGAAAGGTAATCCTAGTTTTCATGCTTGTGGGAGAAAATCTGGTTACATAAAGGAAGAGTGGTAAAATATTATGTTCTAGTTAGCTTAAATATTAGATGGAGATAACCTTACTCAGCATGGCCTGGGTAAATCAACACAAAATGCTGTGAAGGTCACCTACTTTGCTTAATGTATGAGCTAAATGTATGGTTTATAATATTATAGTATTCGAATTTAATCTTAAAAGCTACACAGTAATTTGAGTTTATATTTACTTCAGTCTGGTTAAACTTTGGTTGTAGGTGTGACATTTGTATTGACACCTATATGAATAGAGTGAAAGTGACTGTAGCTTGAGTGAGATTGAGAATATGCTGTGAAATGCTAGCAACGTACGTGCTTGTGACTGTGCCTTCCAGGCAGGCTCCCACACAGTTTCGGAAAATAACAGCGCAATCAGTGTTCCTGTCATTTTAAATGTTCAGCTGACACGGAGGTTATGGTACATTTGGTAAATTTAATAAATCATAAATTATTACGCTGTTCTATCGCCAAAGTAGGTAGTTCTACTGACAGCTGTTCTGATAGAACACTTTTATTATTAAGTGTGATGAATCTGTTGTTGTTTTGGAAATTACCTAAATGTAGTAAATAGTGCATTGTGTTTTCTAATGTGATTAAGAACTGCCTAATCTGTTGTTTCTTGTTTTCAGCAAATTTTGAACCACATCCTAGACGACATTGAGTTCTTCGTTACGAAGCTTCAGAAAGCCGCAGAGGCATTTACTGAACTCACAAAGAGGAAAAAGTCGAAAAAGGTCAAAAAGAAAAGTCCAGGGGGTTAGTGTCAACCTTGCTTGTATTTTGTGTTCTTTGTCATCCTGGTTCCGATGGAGGTAATTTTGCTTTGTCTTCAATTTGTGAGTCTAGTTGAATGTCATGAATATCATAGAAATGTATTGCATTTAGTGTGATGTGTAATCGTTTTCTGTTATTAGTGGTGGAAGCCCTGCCTGACTGTTGAGATTTTAAGAGGCAGAGACCACTCTTTTAGTTTATGGCACCGTGCCTGTATTTAATATATTTATGTCCAACAGAGGGTGTTCTAACACTTCGATCAAAACCTCCCAGTGAGGAGGAATTTGTTGACTGCTTCCAGAAGTTCAAGTATGCCTTCAATATGCTGGTAAGATAACAATATTAATTATATTATTGGATTAAACTGTTTTTGTTATTTAACTCACTTTACTATATGAAGTCACCTTTCTTTCATTTTTGTCTGAAGGGAAAATTGAAGTCCCACATTCAGAATCCTAGTGCTGTGGAGCTACTACACTTCCTGTTCAACCCACTGAGAATGGTAGGGCCCCTTTCAGTGGTAACCTTTTTTCTAATGTATACCATACTACTGTGCTTTAAGATAGCCGATGCTGTGTCATTTATATGCAAGACAGGTTTGCGGTTGACAGGATTAGTAAGCATTGAGAATATGTGTTCAATTGGAGGCTTGAAGGGTGTTAATGCATTCACAATGAGTAGAATCACTGTTTAATAGTCCTAACATTTACAGAGAAATGTGCCCATGTTCTAGCCTAATGACTACATCAGTATTAAACAACACAAAGCCCTTTCTCACAGCATACAGTACCACTAGACACAAAGTACTTATTCCTGACTGGACATTCCTGACGCAATTGGCTTTCAGGTGATCCAGACATCAGGTGGCGTCGATCTAGCCAAGAGCGTTGTAGTCCCACTGCTTACCAGAGAGGCCATAGACTTCCTGCACTCGTCCGGCACAGCAGAGGAAAGGCACTTATGGGTGACTCTGGGTGATGGATGGACCAAATGCAGGTATGGTGGATTTAAGTAGCCATGACAGCAGACACTTTCCCAACTGCTCTATTGACATTAAGTCAACAGTCAATGCTGCCTACCTTTTGTCTCTTGTGTGTCCCCCCTGCCTTACCACCCTGCTGCTGGTCTAATCTGCCTCCAGGCTGGAGTGGCCCAAAGACCAGTACTTCCCTCCGTGCGCGCTGCGTTTTCGTGACGGCTGGGAGCCCCCGGCGATGCCTGCCAGCCAGCTGCGGGAGCAGGAGCTGGCGCAGCTGGCGGAGGCACTGTCCCATGCGGAGATGCACAGACACGAGGAGGTGGCACACAGACTGGGCCAGGAGGTGAGAGAGAGCTGGGTAGTGTAGTTCTATAGGGAAAGTGTCGTTTTTTAGGCAACTCGTCAAAATCAAGGTCTTTATTCCATCAGCTATTGTCTTTTTAAACAAAATGGGACACTGCCTGTGAGTGTGATACGGTGCCCTCCTTTTATTATTATTTTATTATTATTTTATTATTATTATTTTGTATTACTTATTTATTTTAAATGTAAGCTTCTGATTGTTCTAGTGACAATGACATGTTGTTAAATGTGTATTTCTAGCTGTTTGGGTGCGTGTATTGTAATTTTTGTTGGGACCTGTTATGGCCAACCATTTATAACCATTTTATTTATATTAACTCCTGTTGCAAACTAAATTGGGACCTTAAAGTTTTATTAAACTTTACTCTATGCAAGTTGTTTGATATAGTTGTGTATATTTGGTTTTGTTTCTCTTTTTCCAGCCATCAATGGTGCAGAACTACTCCATGGGAGATGGGTATGCTCTCAGCAACACACCTCATAAGCGCACGCACCTCCTGGACCAGGAGATGGCGCTGTCTGCCTTTAACCAGGCTGTCAAGCGCCATTTAGATCGGTAACACCCGCCTTCGAGGTCACTAGGCGGTAATCCCTGGAGAACTGTCCCCACTTTACTGTCTCTGAAAACTCTCCCTCTACTGGAACAACCCATACCAGCACATTCAACTCCTGTGACTTTTCAATCCCTCTGAAATCTGTTGTCCTCTTTTCTGTTTTCTTGAGCCACATGAGCATACTGTTCAGCTGTGCTGCCATAATGCTTTGGTGGTTCTTAATGTGAAAAATGTGGTACTTTCTTTCCTGTGACACTCTTGCCTAGTAACTAGCAAGACTCTGTACGTTTATTATTCTTGCTTCACTATTCTTCTCAAATCTTTTACAATCAGTTATTCCTCTGCCTTGAGCCTTGAATTGCTAATTTTCTTTGTTCTTTGCTTCTGAAGAATTTTCCAATTGAAGTGGGGACCCTTCTCCATGGCTGTTAGATTGTTAGAAAGTAGATTACAATGTTTGCCTTCCTCTCATTCCCATTGTAGTATATAATCAATAGCATGTATTATTACTTATTATTTACTGCAATTTACACAAGCCTTTATTTATGTTTTCACATTGCCCATTTGAAATTTGTTTTGCATGAGTAGCACATAATACTGTATGTGTATATAATGTGTTTAGTTTAGTGTGCATTGTGTACAGTAAGCTGCATTTTATGATTCCTCCCTTTTTAGTACACAGGAATTTTCAGGTATTTTAAATGTACTCTTCAAGTCAAATATACTGTATGGCTAAATAATGAAAAATAATCACTTAAATGAATTCTGTTGTACACTAATTCATATTTTATCTTTCAGGACTTATGATCCCCACAGCAGAGGCCAGCCAAAAACCTTTGCCAAATCTAAATATGACTTTGTGGCAAGAAACAACACAGAGCTTTCTGTCCTCAAGGATGAGGTTGTGGAGGTACAGTACAGACATTTCTTTCAGCTAACTTCAATAAAATTAAGATATTGTGTCGTTAATTTGGGTCCCCACTGGTTCCTCCTGTGTTCTTTACAAACTAACAATACTGTACATGCATTTAAAAATGGGTTTAACCAACTACAGTTCATACTGGAGAGTTGTAACCACTTTAATGCAATTATTACTTGCTCACTTGTGTTGCATTGGAATTGCCATTGGAAACTCTATCCTTCACACTATTGGTAATTACTATAGGAAACTAAACCCTCATTCTAAATCTGTGCACATCAATAAAAGGTAACCTGACCCCCATCCTTCAAAGGTTCTGGATGACAGGAAACAGTGGTGGAAGGTCCGTAACGGTTGCGGGGCAGTGGGCTATGTGCCAAACAACATCCTGGAGATTACGAAGGCAGTGGACATAACGGGGAGAGGGGAGCCCATTTACAGCCATACCATACAGGTAAGGGGCTGACCCCGCCCCCAGGAAGACAGGAGGCATCAGTATTTTTATGAGACATCAGTATTACGTGTTCACGTCCATGTGTTTTCTTCTCACCATATTCCATTGTGGTGTTCATTAAGTTACTCTTTTTGTGTTCTCCATTGTTCCCCATTTATGTGACGTTAAAGCTTATGATGCCAAAGAAGGAATTTGAGTTGTTCAAGGTACAGTAGGGCAGGTTTCTGTGATGAGTGCCCCTTGTTGTTTAACCCACATTCCCCATCTCTTAGCTAGCTCCTGTTTGCTGTTCTTTGGTTTTAATGCTGTGGCTAAGGCTGTGGTCTGTTTAAAGGAAAGTGACTTCAAAGGATTTTGCCACACTAAGGCACATCCCTATAGCCTCTTTCACCACTGTTGTTTGGATTAGATGTATTCCATAAGTTACAGAGAAGTGAATGGGGTAACAAATCCTGAGAATAACTGACTTTAGACTGTATTTTGAAATGTCACCTTCCTGTAGATACTGTTCTAGTTACGTCCCATGTAGAGCGTTTGCAGTGCTGTGACTCACTCATCATTGCAGTGTTTCATGTATCATTAATACCTCATGTTTTTCACGCTGCCAGCAATTACTGGGGGAGCTGAATGAGGTAAACAACATAGAAGTGAATACTGAACAGCGTGTGGGGTTGTACAGCAGATGGGAGGACATAATGCCTCCCTGTCTCTCTCCTCCCAGAAGCAGACAACCAAGGCAGACCACATCCCCAGTGTACCGCCGGTAGCACCGATGCCCCCGGCTCCCCCGCCGCCTGCCCCAGCCCCGGCCCGGCTGCCCACGCCTCCCCTGCCCCCCCCTGCGGTGGAGCCCCCAAAGCCGGCGGCTGCCAGCGCGGTGATCCGCCGAGAAAGCAACACCTCCAGCGACAATGGCAGCATCGCTATGCGGGATCACCCCAACAAGCGGCCCCTGCCCGCCAACCGTCAGTCCCCTTTTTTTTTTTCAGTTCCCTTTGTCATCATCATGTGGTCTGTTATACCACTTGTAGCCAGCAGGGGTCCCCAGAGTCTCAGGGCCCGTGGAGTGTGTTGTTAAATATAATGCCAATGGTCACACACAATTCATAAATGAACACAAAGCCCTAAGATTTGTGTGGAAAGTCACATGAACCATGGTTAGGTAACGCCTGTGTGACTCGTCAGTGATTTAGGATGAGTATACTTTTGGTCAAATTCACCAAATATCTATTCATTTACCGTTCTTGTGCGCGCTGAAAAAATGATCTGGTGTTTCTACACAGCCCTGGCTATGTAAATAGGAATGCAAAGTGGTGCAGACCGCACATAACAATAAAATCCTGGCATTCAGTATGCGTTTGCAATGTGTGGGGTGGAGCTTCTGAGGGAGCACCGTATGGCATTGAAGGGAGATGTGTTTTCTGTTTTGAAGTTGAAATATCAACAAGCTTACTCCAGAATGACTTGCTATACCTTTTTAAATGGAAATATATACTCATTTACTTTTTATAGTGCTTATTGCTTCATTTGATAAATGATGATCTTGAGATTCCTTCCAATTATTCTCGCTGCAGGCAGGAAATCCAACATGGAGGAAGTCCAGGATGAGCTTATGCACAGGCTGACTCTGGGCCGCAGCGCCCAGAAGAAGCTTCCGGCTGCTTCGCGGAGCACCAACCTGCCATCGGTCAACATCACCTACGACTCTACCCCAGACGAGGTCAAATCCTGGCTGGAGGTCAAGGGCTTCAGTCCTGTGTATGTCCTGCTAGACCTCTGTCAACCAGTTTGTAACAAATACTAATAAGATCATATTAATATTTGGTCATATAAATCATCTCAGTAGTAACAGTAGCAAAGATTAGAGGATAAAAATATATTACTACTAAATAATTGTAAAAATAACAAAGGACATATATTTTAATAAGATGACAATGCATCTGCTTGCATCTAAACTAATTCATGTACTGTAAATATACAGTAGATTACTTTCTGTTCTGTATCTGTTTGTATCTATTGTATGTACGAAAATAAATGGCAATGTTAAATGTGTTAAATGCTTAAACCTGAAATCATGACTTCCACTTAGTTTTAATGCCATGTTGTCTGCATATATCAGTTTATTATTATTATTATTATTATTATTATAATTATTATAATTATTATTATTTATGTGGTCACCCGTCGTCTAGCACCATCACCAGTCTGGGGGTGCTAACAGGCGCCCAGCTGTTCTCCCTCAACAAGGAGGAGCTGAAGACAGTGTGTCCAGACGATGGAGCCAGGGTCTACAGTCAGGTCACCGTGCAGAAAGCTGCTCTTGAGGTGGGTATGTGCAGAGCCTGTTGTCGTGGTACAGAGGTTTGCCATTTGGGATTGGCAAGTATACCCTGAGTTTCCAGATTCTCTTACAATGATCTTTCCTCGTGTAGGTAGATTCATTATTTTGGACATCTTTGAGGCTGTTTTATTAAATAAAATAATTTATTTTGAGGGGTTTAATATAGGGACCAGTCTGGTGTTTAATATGTAACTGTAACCGTAACTATCAAAGAAAAGTTAGATCTTTTGTATATGCAAACTTTCTGGTTGAATCAGATTACCCTATAAGATTTTAAGGTATACAGTAAATAAATAAAGTAGTTTCTTAATGAATGGGCTCAAAATTAGTCCAAGTTTATTTACAGTATTTTGTAGAAGCTGTGAATGCAGTGCGTTGTGGGTAGGATTAGGTCTGGTTTATAGTGTCATTAAGCTGATATCCCGCAACTCTGGCAAGGTCTGGTGTGTGGTGTCTATTTCCTACCTGCAGGTTTTCTTCTGACTCTCCCCTGATCTTCTGATTCTAATACCACATTCATTAAGGTATTGTCTGCACAATGGATGTTCATAGCTCTTTCTGTTGGCTGGTATTACAGGAACGGCGCTCAAGTTACCTTGACTAACCAATATCCCAACTGGTACCATAATCTGGTGAAGGTACCATAGTTGTTTTCTTACCCAATTCTTTCCTTAATCTGGCCAACAGCATAAGGCATTAAAACCTATATGTTGTTAGCAGCACATAATGTAGTCTTCCTAAGCAACTGCTGTGGCTGTAGAGTAAGTCTCCTTCAACTCCCAGAATGCCTCTTTAGACTCTGAATGTTTCCTCTCTTCTTCAAACCCCCATCTACATGTTTTTTAACCCTGACTTCCCACCCTTTAACTCAAGATGGTAGAGACTGCCTGGCTGAAATGATGTGTGGGAGAGACTATGTATTTTGTCTGCCCTCTGTATCTTGTCCCAACATTGGAGAACGGTCCTGCTAATTGCTCAAACTGGTTCTGCAATTGGCTGCATGTTAGAACTTATTTTTTGTCATGTAATGCATATCATGCCTCATGTTCCCTCTATTCCTGTAGAGCTGTTGTGCTACAGATATGCCTACATAACCAAGTGAATATTCAGTTTTTTGGAGCTAGAGTATTTATTCTGTCAAACTGTACGCTAATCAACATTTACTGTGCACTACTGCATGTACAGTATGTTGAATATAGGGATTTGTTTTTAAATCAGATCACGTATTTATAGTACTCAACAATAGTGTATGGTGGAGGTTATCGCCCCATCAGTCTAGAAGTAAGCCCTTCTGCCATATCTACTGTACCCAGACCACATTTCATAGTCCAGGTAAGTCCTGTACCCCTACTCCTCCATGTGACATACATATATACTGTAGGCTTTAAGCAAATGCGCTTTGAGAACATGCGCCAAAGGCTTCCTCAGTTCCAATAGTAATCCTGAATAGCACCTTCATGTCCAGAGGAATTTCTCATCACTTTGTCGCCTAAACATCACCGTGTTCAAGTGACCGGGACAAGAGTTTGACCCAAAAACTGCTGATGAGGCACTCCTCTGATGTTTAAAACGTTGTTTTCTTGGTAGTTCACCACCTAACCATCATCCCCATTGTTTCTCTCTGCTCCCTTGTTGCTCTCTCCATCTTTCTTGGCCGTCTTTTCCCTCTATCTGCATCTACAGAAGAGCTCTGGCTCTGAGCTTCAGGAGATCATGAGGAGAAGGCAGGAGAAACTGGCTGCCACCACCTGTGACTCGGGGGTGGAGTCTTTTGACGAGGGCAACGCTCACTGAGATAGCAAAGGCCCCCCCCCCCCGTTCCTCCACACACACACACACACACACACACACACAAATCCCCCCAACTTGTGTGTCACACTCTCGTTCCCAGGCAGCGGTAGACCGCGCAGAGTTTGTGGAGATAATGCGTCGAAGGCAGGAACAACTGGCGTCGTCACCATGAAACCTAACTCCCCTTTCCCGTTTTGCCAAAAGCACATGAGACCAGCCACGAAACGGTGACCATCCTGCCACGTTTGCCTATTCTCCATGGGAACTGTTTGGGAAGGCTAAACGTTTGTCTATTCTGGGCTGATGGGAATGATGTTTTGTGTAACACTGGTGGTAAAGGCACATTTTGTAAAGATTTACACAGGCTTCACCTTGGTGGATTAGCTAGTACTGTAGGTAGATGCTGTATGGGTGACAGCACACAGTGACAGCACACAGACAAACCATGAGGTTTCAGAGACATTCACAAATAGAATTTAACCAAATGTAAAGTAAGTAAAATGGTGTAATTAACAGCATTTTGGCAACGAGTTATGTATTATATGTACATCTTCCTAATTTAAAGGTCCTACCATAAGAGTAAGCTAATATAATTGATTCTAGAACCACTCTAATGCAACAGTGAAGTTGTAAAAGTGGATTTGATACTTTCAAGACATTACATTGTAATAACGTGAAAAACATGCTACAGTAAAATTGTATAGGTGTTTAAAGGTCTTCTCAGTCACTAAGCAACGCTACCATGGTCCTAGGAATGTAAAGAGTTTCTTGTACAACACTAGCACGACATCATTAGAAGCGACTATCAGCATTTTTGCACAAAATTGAGTTGCTATATATATATACTGTATATATAAAGATGAATCTAAGAACTTCGTAAGAGTAGTATTTTTCACAAGCGTGTATTTGAGGAAAACTTGAGCTAGCCTGGCGCTGTGAAATCCCTTTTTCTTCCGTACTTCAAGGCAGTATAAGTGTTTCTGTCTTGACTTTAGTATACCGTCTTAATTCAAGGGTGTTGGTGGAAATGACCTCATCTGTTTGGCAGAAATAGAAATAGCAACACAGTGACAGGGAGGGAAAATGGTGTTTGCTCTCTCCACATTGGATCTCAGGTGTAAACCACCACAACAAGGTATGTTTGTAAGTTATGGAATTGGAATGCAATGTTCTGATTGATGCACCCTGCAAATGTCAGCTTGCAGAAACTACTGACCAAAAGCTGTTGTAAACTGTTGAGTAACAGGACATATTTTAAAAAGAACATATAGAACTATACTCCCACATGGGCATGGTTAAACCACTGCTGCTTAGAAATATGTACAGTATGCCCTAGCCTACTGCTATTACAGTCGACATACATCCACCAGCTGGATAGAATGTAAACAAATACACAGAAGATGTATAACAACAAAAACAAAGCGTAGTTTTTATACTGTCTGCTCATTGTGTCATAAATTGTATAGATTTTTCTGTTGCTATTGATAATTTTATTTCTTTGACCATTTCTTTGACGAAGGTTGACACGTGTGTAAAAGAAAAGTCAACTCACTGAATGCAACAGGCATTGTGATAGCAGCATGTCACATAAACTGTAAGCTTATGTGACAATATTGTATACAATATATACCATATTGTATACGCAGTTATAGCAAACTAGTTCTAGTCCACTTAAGGTATTTTGAAGGAGTCATTAATTTAGTAAGTTGTCTAACTAAAATGGTTCTAGGTGTCAAATCAAATTATTTAAGTAAGAAATGATTGCATTACAGATTGTATGTGTAAAGTTTTCATGGTGCCTTCAACATAAACCTGCTATTTCTGCAATAAACACAATTTCAAAAACTCTTACTGTTTGTTTTGCAGCAGACAGGAAGCCTACTCCTAATCCTTTATATAGGACATTGTTGGCAAGAAGTGATATTGCAACAGTTTATTTTTTTCCAACACACACGTACATTAAAACTCTGTGATGATGACCCCAAGAGGAGACCATCTCTAATTGAAGTGACACAATGCACAAGAATGGCACCAATGACGTACAATTTCTCGACTGAACACACAACTGAGCAACTGAAAGTACTGTATTATAAAAGTGTACAGTGCCTAGGTATTGAAAACATTGTAGATTATTCTGCCAACCGTACCAAAGTGAGTTTCTGCTGGCAGCAGCCAGCTGTTCCTTATCCACACAGTGGCTTCTCAGCCCCCACAGCAGAGTGCGCAACATGCACTCGAAAAGCTGGGCGGTCGTTCCAAACTGTTGTGTGAGCCTCAAAAACTACCCATAATCATAATGAGAGAATTAAAATGTTTTTGGCTCAGGAAATGCTGATTCACATACACAACTGAATTTCTAAAATAAAATAAACCCTTCAAAAGCCACAGCTTTTCCACAATCATTATTTTGTAATACCATGTAGAAATGTAGTAGTCGTATGTATGTACAGGACATCTGCTATCTTAAAAGTGAAATGTAATTATGTGTGAATGAGCCCGATGACATAAACCACTGATCTTGAAATGGATGTAGATTTGGTGTGAAACATAATCACAATACAATGTTTAGCGCCTACAAATATTGATTATCCAGTGGCCTCATAAGTTTAGTTCTTTATTTCTTTATCATTATCTCATGTTCCTGTATATTTAGTAGCACATTATCAGGTTAAACAGTAAAGCCTAGAAGGTCAATACTGTTATTTCTTTCTTCAAATATGTTAGCTCCAATTCTTCCTTGTTAAATTTGATTATGCTTACAAACTGAAGTTTATGGTTTCCTATGATCGCCATAAATCCTGACATAATTTGTTTGTTTAGCAGTGATTATTCACTGTTCACCTGAGGGTATAGAGCAGGTCTGCAGTCAGTGTGATCTAGTGTTCTAGAATGTTATTAATTATTTTGTTCAACCATTCTGTGGGCGTAACAAAATAAAATGTGCAAGAATTCAAATTAAAAAACATTAAAAGGACATTTCTCCTCTTTAGCACTCAATGTCAATATTGCTTCAAGGGTGTTAAATCTGATTTCTTAATCAAGTGAAGTTTTCAGGAATATGGAAGGCATACTGCCTCAAATAAAACTTGGCATGGATGATGACATCCTGACGACTAAGCCACTGGCACTGGTGCTCAATATCTGTACAGCAATCTTGTATTCAAGACATAGATATGCCTAGGAGATATATGTTTGTGATTTCCCTACCTTGGAGATGGAAGCTATGGTACTGGTATTGGCAGTTCAACTGTGTCTGTAATAGAACATGTTGCTTGGACCAAGCTACAGTGTGACGGCTCACGTCATTGACCAATCATGTTTTGTTGCATCATGTTTCTAGCATGGGCTGTTCATGTTAAAACGCAAGCACTGTCACCGTTGACATTGTGGACCCTGGTAGGTATGCTAGCGGTTGAAACAACCTATTAATTTTGGATATTCCATAAAATACAGCCCACAGTGCACTGGACCCAACAAACATCTACCAACAAAGCTGAACAGTAGTTCTCCACAATCTGAAGCAGCAGCCACAGCGAAACAAAATCAGGTACAGTCCATTTAACCTCCCCAAATCCCACACCCACCCCAGACCCAGTATATCTCCTCTCATCAGTTCAGGCAGTTCCAAGGCCTCAGTGCAAATAGAACTACTGAAAATCTCTACAACCACAGTCTCTAAAATCTAAACTGGCCTTAATCAATCATGCCTTGTAAAAAGAGTTTGGCAGGATTAAGGTGACGGCGTCAGTAAGCGAGGCATTCCCTTAAACCTGTTATGCCTTCTGCTGTTTTGTCACTGTTCAAGACGATGAACTGAATTTCGAAGCAGTAGTGTCCCAGAAGTTTATACAGTAACGATAAAAGTCCTTCCACCTTGCAGTCCCATGTACAGCCATGGGTGGCAGTGTGACGTCGCTGGCCCGGCAACAGTCGTGTCTTTGACACAAACTGTACTTTCTGCTGAGCGGCAGGTACGCTAGACACTGTGCGTAATACAACTAGAAAAGTACTTTGCGAATGCTACAGTCACGTCAGCAAGACCCAACCAATAATACACAACATATAATGAACCTCAAAACTACTTTTTTTTTTTCTTCATTTTTTTTAAGCGCAAGTGTCACTTTGTAACTGAACAGCTACAGGTGGTAAGCGTAGAAGGTGTGCTTGCTGGTTTTCCAGCGAGTCCTGAGATAAACAAAAAAAAACATAAGCTAATGATAATGATGATAGCTGACAGACCGGCTCGGCTTCAGTTGCCTCAGGTTATCTGTACCAGCAAAGATACACACTTGATCATTATCGGCATCCATTCATTCAGTACGTCTCAAACTGTATGCTACACCTCCTTGCATTCCCCAGATGATGAAGTTTGGTGAAGAGGGCAAGATTGTGGTTGAATAAATGGTCAGGGACATCTCCTTAAGGCAAAAAAATCCATTCCATGTTTATCACCAGCTTTCCTCTTTTCTTTAAGCTTTTTTGTTTTCTTGCGTCGGTAAAATATTTTGCTGATGATTTCTTTTGGTTTTGATGAAGAAGCAGATCTCTTGGGAGAATGGATGCCTGAAGAACAGGAGGTTAGATGTGTATGTAAAAACCTGCGAGAGAAATCAAAGCAGAGACCAGTCATTGAAAAGAACAACAGCCTTCACATCTGCAACAGCACGGTTAAGATATGAAGGGACACTGGGGAAAAACATGAATTCCTCTCTAACCCTACCCCCACAGCTACCCACTCTTTTGTGGGCTGTTGTGTTTCAAGCAGTGAGCTTTCTAGGGTAGGCTGCTATGGACATACTCATACTGTATGTATGGCTGCAAGTGTCAGGACCCCACCTTCGCCTGCAGACTCTGCCATCACTATGTCTTGCTGACGTTCTCATAGATGACATCACTGGTCATGGTCTGCTGTTTCTTCTTCTTCCACATGAGCAGGACACACTGGTGGATGAACACATACTGCTCCTAGAGACGGACAAGGCACAAGAGCAGTGAAAGTTTATTTTTAAAGCTTGGCTTAGATATGAATATTTTCTATTATCAAATTATTTAGCACGTGAAATTAATTAACACATATTTTTCCATTTGCTTTTCATTCAAAAACAAAGGCATTGCTAAGTTACCCTAACCTTGTGTGGAATCTTTGTATACATTATATTGTCTATTGAGAAAAAAACCTTTAACTCAAATTAGACCCTGGGTATCATTGGAATCCTGAATAACCAATAATAAATAACATCTACGCCTACCTCAGTTTGGACCATGGACAGGCGATGGGAGCGCATGTCAGACACCATACCCAGGATGTCAGCAAACTCGTGTTCGCAAATGTGCTGCATTAGGCGGTCCAGAGCAATAAACGTCCCCGTTCTCCCAACGCCGGCACTGACGAAACACCAGAAACACAGTCGGCACCATGTCAATATGAACAGCGCACACATACCAGTTTGCTGTTATTGTTGACGAGAAGATAAACAAAGCATGATCCAGTAAATGCCAGCACAGTCAGGACTTGACTTTCAGGATGTCAGCCATCATCCTGCACTAGAAACCTCCATCCACTTTGTCAACACTTGGAAGTCTGCCACCGCAATTACTGTACTCGTTGACAAGTGCTTTTTGAAAACCGCTCATTGACACAGTAAAGAGAAGCCTCTTCAGCCAGCCAAATTACCATTAAAGTAACTTAAACATACTTTGGCTGTGAGCAATCCTTTAGGTGTGCTGTTTAACCCTTGTGATGTCCTCCGGGTCAAAATGACCCTAATCACTAGCTCTTTGTGGCAGATAGAAGGCGCTAAACC
>JAODUG010046558.1:0-16212 GCA_027564795.1 Aphredoderus sayanus | reverse complement strand
ATTAGGTTTAGCGCCTTCTATCTGCCACAAGAGCTAGTGATTTGGGTCATTCTGACCCGGAGTACATTACGAGGGTTTTAATATCCTATCCTATGTAACCCTTATAAGCCCAATGTCCCTCCGGGCAGGATGTGAACTATACAGGGACTTTTTAGTTTTAGGGAATGTGCTACAAAAATGAATTACAATAAGTCGTTTGTAATAAAATAAATTATGTTAAATGTTAAAAGCAAAATGAACTAAAGGCCCATATTTGCTTTGTTTACACTGGTTAACCAAGCTGCAACATAATGCTAGAGTCCTTAAAAACAAGTGTTTTAGTACAGTTTAAAGAACAATGTCCATTTCCTGTATGTGAAGGGTGACAGGTTTTATTTGAATGTGTTGAGTCAGGTTGCAGAATTATTGATAGGTAATTGTGGGTGCAACACAGCATGGCTCCGCCCAACTATTACTCTATAGTTTTCAGAGATTATTAGTGAAGTTCGGGAACATTGCAAGTTTGGGCAGTTTTCTGAAATTGGACCTGTGCAGAACAATGAACTAAAATGTAACTGCATGTTTAGCTTGAATTGTACAGAATTGAGCTTCTACATGCTCACCGTCTGTCACTCAGTGACTAGTGCATTCTGTTAGGGGCAGTGAATGGATAGTTGTTCCAGCCCAGATTCTCAGAAGAGAACTCTACTCTGGTTTCCAATTCATGCTAGAAATGATGTTCTGTCATAACAAAGATAACACAAGACCTCACAAAGTGGGCAGCTTCACAGGGACAACGCCTCTACTGTTGATTTAGACGCATCTGGGCCATGTAATTAACTGCTTTATCTTTAATTAGGCAAGCATTCATTTTCAGACAGTTTGTCTATCACTGTATTCAAAAATGACATCCCTGGGTAATGTAAAAGGGAGAAGAGTTCTCATTTGGTAAATAAACAAACATACAATAGCTGGTTGGCATTCAAATCTGCATGGATCTAAAACAGTCAACATTCTTATCATGGGGCATTAAATTAAATAGGAATGACAACATCTCAATTATTTCTATTTAACCTTGATTTTATTTTGGTGCAAGCGTTTTTCAATACACAAGCAAGACAAGGGAAACGTCACCATAGCAACTATGAATTTGTGTTGTCATGGGAATGCTCTATTTCTCCACTTTTTATTCTGTGTACAACTCAACTTTGTCTTGCAAGTCAACACTCTACAAGTCATCAACATGCCTACACACAGCTCTAACTTTACCCACTGTCTTTTTCTCCAAACTGTCCGTCTGGTCGATGATTTTTCATCCCTTAAGCTCAATTTCATGGAGAACTGCAAGTGTCTATCTCCATTATAACATTTAAAGATCATTGTTTAATAGGCCAGACAAATCTAATTGAGCCAACAAGGCCTGTGCAGTCTTGAGTCCTGCCCAATCTTGAGAATCAGCTAATTATTGTAATTGTGACAAATACAATTCAAGTAATTTAGCAATGGAATTGATTGCTAAAACGTTGATGACACACATGGCAGGTTGTTTTAACAATTAAGAAACGTAACTTTATTTTAGAGAAAAACATTTTGGTGAATTGTTTTGTAGAAACCCCCACATGCCAAGAAATCATCTCTCTGCACGTTCTGGACAAGGACTGCCCTAATATTACGTGATTCAATTTAATATTCCTTCCACCTCCAGATTTGGATCATTCCATTATCCTCTTCTTCAGTTCCATGGCAGTTTTACTGTTTAGCGAGTGTCTGTTCAGGTCCTCTCTCTACGCTGTAAAGCCATCTCAAATTTAATGCTGTTTTCTTCTGAATGAGCATCCTAGGGGATGGAAAGAAAAGGTTAAAAACAATTAACTTAAATATGTATAAAATGAATACAACAGCCTGGTGAGACCATATAACTATATAATAACGGTGAGACCAGTTATGTTTCACTACTCAAGTGTTGAACGCAATTACTAATGGAAGACAAAATTCAATGAAACAGAAGACAATTCACATGGACTTTGTAAGACAGCAACTTCTTACCAACGCCGTCGTCTGAAATTCTCATGTGGCCGATCGGTTCTACACTGTCTAACGGTTTCAAATTGAACCAGAGCAATGCCCAGTATGAGGCAACAACTTTCCAATAGAGGGTGACAAAAAGTGCATTTTGTGATCTCAAAAGTCAGCATGCACTAGTTCAGCCAGCATGTCTGGCAGTAAACTGTAATTGATAAAAGATAAGGGAAAACATCCCTTGAATAATACATGTTTGCCAATGCATGCTTTAGTGCCAAAGGTTGCGCCCTTAAAAATCAGAAAGCACCTAGTAGCTTTGTTTTACCATGACAACATAAAGTGGACACTGGGTAGAACTGGAACAATGCCAGAGTAAATAAGCCAAGGTGTGTTTGCTATTGCAATAAGCAACATACCCTCTAGATAAAAGTAATAACTACACTGTCCTCAAACCACTGAAGCATTTCTCTATCAGATTACAATGCTTGGGAGATGTGATAACACATCACATGAATGTGAAATTTCACATGAACAACCAAATGTGTTCTTGCAGTTAATCATTTGGAAATAATCAGTGATGACGTATTTCACAGATAACTACAATATTTACTGTATGCCTTAGTTGACACCCCATTTACCACAAAATAAGTAAATGGGCAACACAAAGGCACGACTCAAAACACAATGCTTGCAGGATGTGACCAAATTTGTAGTTTTTGTTTACAAATCATTGCAGTAATAGTATTTATATACATCAAATGATTTATGCCACACGTCATAGTGTATAGCTACCTTCTGTAAGGCGGGCTTTCCCTCCTGTAGGCTGACAGAGGACTGTGGAACAGCCAACACACAAGACAACTGTCTGAGCATGGCTAAAAACTGTGGTGATCTTGTAGCATCCTGTAAACAACAAGCAAGCCAATAGTTATAATTTACAATTACTGCACAGCTGAGTAACAGCTACCATGGTGCTATTGTGACAAAACATTCAACATTGACAAAGTGTTCTTGCAGCCGATTAAGTAAAACAGATCACTTGCGACTCATTTCACAGAAAACAGCTACAAATATTAATGTATGCCTTAGTTGACACCACAATCATCAATCACACAATGAAAGGGCAACACATAAAGGCAAAACACTGCAATAGTGTGTTTTATTTATGAAATCACAAACATAATATTCATAATATTCCGGTCATAATATTACCTGGACATTTCACATCCATAAAATATGAATTGGGGCTCTGCACAAGACGCTTCTTCTTGTGTCTCCTTTTCTCTTCCTCTGGGGTTGGGTGTATCAGATCCTTTGCGAGCTAAAACAAAGTTTTAACAGTTGAAAACCATGAGACCACAAACTAATATAACACACTCGATTTATGAATTTTCAGATTCATGTGTGCAACATGGACGTAATGCAAACAGATACGCACTATCTCTCAAACTTAGCATATGCTCAGCATGGAAGACTTTGGTTTACACGTGCCTCGCCATATTGTGTCGAGCTAGCACGCAGTTACGAGTAACTCCTACTAATTAATAACTCCCAACATTTTGAAATAACATTCGTTTTTATTCAATGGCACCGCACACTATTCCGCTATAATGCCTGATATAAAACACGACATTTGTAACGAGTACACTTACTGGCATTTTGACATGTGGTTGGGGAATATCCAGCTGAAAAGAAACTTGCGCTGCAGACCGGAACCTGTTCGTTGTAGAACGAGACAGCAACATCCGGAAAAACAAGTTAAGGCCGAAAAATTCGGCCATGTTGGTAAGGTTAAAATTAAGACTTAAGACTTAAGACTTAACAATTTAATATAACAATATTTCTAGCTTTTATTTAAACATATGATTTAGGTCTACATTTATTACAAGTATCAGATGTCAGCATTTGACAAGAGTTGAGCAGGTTTAATAATATCTGAGAGAAATACATCTAAAAATGTAACTGTACCAATGTTTGTCATCTTAAAAAACTCTATCTTTCGAGGCAGCCCATTGCTTTGCAAAATAATTTGTATCAACACATCCATCGTCTTCAATCTACTTGGTTGGATTTAATTTCCAGTAAGAAAGACGAGTCCTGCCACCTACCTATTGTATTTGGAATTGGTGGATATGTGAGACACATAAAACATATGGTCCCACAACTACTCCAGGCAAGCCCTGCCTCCCCTACACGTAGTTGGCCTACTACGTAAGCGTTCCCTTCATTGGGAACTGGGCCGATAAAGTTTGTGTAGAGCGAAAACACGTTATCCGGGTGTTTTAATGGGATGGATTCAAACCGGTTCATAATTATACTTAGAACGATGCACGAGACCTAACATCATTTTATGATTAGCCACTCCAGTCATACGTTTTATGCCCTCGGTCGAAGTTGCACCTCGATACAGTGGATCTTTACAAAGTCTGAAAATATTGGCAGTGGGGGATCGGAAGTTTGCCGGACCTGGTGGTAATTTTGAGGGAGAAGGAAAACAAAATAGCATACAACAAGATCTATTTTATTTAAGACAAATCTGTTTCAAGCGTCCATATTCAATGATACAGCATTGCTTTAAGTAGGTGGCAAACTGTATCAGTCTTAACTTTGAAACGTAGAGTATCTTGAAACATGGCGAAAAAGTATGATTTTCTTTTCAAATTATTACTGATCGGCGACAGTGGTGTTGGCAAAACATGTCTGATCATTCGTTTTGCCGAGGACAACTTCAATTCCACATACATTTCAACCATCGGTAGGCTGTTTGTTACTATGTAAAGTTTACATAAAATACAGAGGACAGTTTATTTATTTGCAAGGTTTAGCAATTTAGACGCAGTGTATATTTTGTTTAGACAAAAAAATGTTTATTTTGTCTGCACTATAGCATAGTAAGTAGGCTACTTTGTACACCCATGTTTTCCTATGATGTTTTCTCACGCTCAGACTGAGTGATTTCATGTCTGAACTAGCCTCCTAGATCCTCCTATGCTAGCTTACATTTAGTGTCCATATACCTTCATTTCCTTTCCTGCCTATCACCACTGCATGAAATATCATTCTTTCACTTTTACCAGTAGTTCCCACCCACACTCATTCCAATCTCTTTTACCATCTTTCCATTCCAGAAGATTGGTTGGCCCTCTGGCATGCACAGATTGCAGAGGACAACCCCCTCTTCTGCCCCTCTGTGAGCCTGTCTGTCTAACAGGAAATCTTGCCAAAAACAAACCCTTCAGACAGCATGTGTAGGCCTGTGTACATATCTAAATATCTAGTTGTTTAGTACAGTTTTCAGGATTGACAATTACCAATACCCTTTGTATGCTCTATTTAGAGTGACCTATATGTTCTGCTAAGAATGTGAGTTTATTTAACTCATTGTTTGCCCTCCTTTCCCATTCAATCTCCCAGGCATCGACTTTAAAGTAAAAACTATTGATGTTGATGGAAGAAAAGTGAAACTACAAGTCTGGTAAGAGACAAGTAAGAGGGTTGTCTGTAATTCATCTTTTAGTTTAGATAACTGCTTCACTAACTTCCTTTCTTACCTCAGATGTTTTCCTAGGGGAAGATGTTGCTCTATAGCTCTACAAAACAGGACTTCATTACAGGGTTTATTGTCCAAGTCTATCACATTTGGCAACCACAAAGACAGACAAGAGAGTGGGCTGTCACACAGTTTATTAAAGTGGAGGAAAATGTATCCAATAGCCAAACAAACAGAAACACAATAATAGTTTGATCAAACATGCAGGCATAAGTATGTTTGATCAGTTCAGTAGTGCAGTTTGTGTAGTACTTGAACTGTGTGTGTGTGTGCGTGCGTGTGTCCATGCGTGTGTGTGTGTGTGCATGTGCAGGGACACGGCAGGGCAGGAGCGATTTAAGACCATCACGACAGCCTACTACAGAGGAGCTATGGTGAGCTCTAGACTGTACTCACAATGGCATGCCCACTGATATTGACTTGTGCGTTCTCTGCCTCTGACTGACTCCTAAATCAACCCATCATATCTGTCAGGGCATCATCCTGGTCTATGACATCACTGATGAAAAGTCCTTTGAAAACATTCAGAACTGGATGAAGAGCATTAAAGAAGTAAGACATTGCTTATACAGTAAATGACAGCAGTCTGGAAAGGACAATTCATCTCATTCTCATTAGATTCTTTTTTTCATCTAATGAGTCAGTCTTGCTTTTTGTTATTAGAAATATTAAAGTTCCATAGAATAGCCATTGACTAGATTGTAAGGCCTCACATCATTATACTGTAACATAATTTTTGCCAGATTTCCTCTCCTTTAGGCTGAACCTAATGCCTGCATAGGTCACACTTGTTTAAGTACAATACAGCAATGATGTCCCAAACCTGGGGACACATTTGTTTGTTTATCACTTAACTTCACAGGGAAAGTGCTTATTCATGCACTGAAAATATACCAAAATAACAAATGTTATAATTGGGCAGGGTTGATTTGTCTGTGTGATATTTTTTCAGGGGAATTTTGGCTAAATTACTTTAACATTTAATGAATTACAAATCATTATCACAGCCCTTCAGACAACACAACTGACAACACCTTTTGAAAATCTTACAGAATAGTTTTGTTGAATGTGTGTCCAATTAGTCATTCATCCCCTGTAGTATGTGCTGTTTGCTTTGAAGCATAATTGATTCTATTTCTCAGTCCATACTTAGTGTAAAGATGTGCTCCCTCTTCTTTTGATCTACCCTTCTTTGAATGGGCTATCAGATGAATGTATAATTGAACTGGATCTAATCGGTTCTTTGCATCCCATTTCTCCCAGAATGCATCAGCTGGCGTCAATCAGATGTTGCTAGGTAACAAGTGTGACATTGAAGCTAAGAGAAAAGTTTCTAAGGAGACAGGAGAGAAGGTGAGATTGCCTATATTATATATATTACAATCATTTTGATTCAGCTTGAACACTGATTTTCTTTTTTATAACAGACGGCACTATAATGTTTTTGATGATGGAAAACCGTTCACTGTTATGAACTTATTTCACTTATTTCCAAAGCAAATAGCTCACAGTACAAATCCAAGTGTTAAAGAGCAGGTAGGGGTTAGACATATTTCTTAAGTGTGCTTAAAAGTTGGCCAGGCATGTCAGGGATTCAACATATTTTGGTGGGAAACAACCACCCAAACCACAAGCCTGTCCTGTGGTTTGATGGGTAAAGTGGTTTTGAGACTATAAGAGCTTTGAACCAACCGAGGGGAAGAAAAACCCTTTCAACATAGCATTGATTTACTCTGTGAGCAATTAGGATGTGATTATAAAGGTCATGATATTTTACATTTACCTTTTAAAGATGGATATAGTATCATTTGTATTGTACTATAGTTTGTAAATATATTTGTCATGAGTTTATTACATCACATTGTACATCCTGACATACTATAACCCCCCTCTGTTCTTCACAGTTGGCAAAGGATCATGGGATCAAGTTCTTTGAGACAAGTGCAAAGTCCAGCATCAATGTTGAGGAGGTGAGAGAGCATAATAAATGGATGACCTGTGTTTGGCTCCTTTTTAGATGCTAGTGCTTTTCTAGGGTCTTGTGTGAGTAGTGTCTTCTGACTGACTGTTTGTATGTCATTCTTTCTGTTTAAGTCTTTTATGGCTTTGGCACAAGACATACTGCACAAGTCCGGCAAGAAATCAGTAAGTTAATAAAGTTAATTTAATTAAATACCTGTTTGCAGTGTTTACTCTTTCTTCATGGCTATTTTTTATGTTTTCATTGTATGTCCAAATGTTTTTGTTCTGCTTTAATCCAGTTTATTTGTTTTGCAGGGCCCCGCAGGTCGCGAGGTGACAGTTACCAGCACCACAGAGAAGAAATCTTCAAAATGCCTCCTCATTTAACACCAACCTAGCAGTCCATACATTCAGTTTTAGGAACAAATCGAATGAGAGAAGAGAAATCTGTAGTTTCTCTGTCTCCATCTTGTGGACGAAAATATCATCTATCTGCAGACCTAAACATTTTGGTTAATTTTGTAGCAGTATATTCACTGGCTGTATGCCAGGTTTGGAAAATGAATTTTCATTAAATATTCTACTAGTAATCATTGTATTAGAGATATGGTAATGATGTTCAGCAAAACTGCCGGACCATTGACACAACAATCCACAATGCACTCTTGAATCAAATATTCCTTTTAAATTAATGTTTTCTTTGACGTTCTAGTCATTCATTGAAGAGTTTTATAAGAATTATCTTGTACAGCTTTTTACTGAATTGTATCAGGACTATGAGTGGCAGAGAGCTGTATACGAGACCTTGTTCATCTATTCTATTCACTTCATCCTCATTGCAGGATTAATGCAAGGAAGATAATGATTTAAGCCATTTGATTCGCTAGTGGTGTTTGTTTAAAAAGAATTGCATCTCATATTGATACTGCAATATTTAAATGTTAAACTATTAGAACTGAAGTAAGAATTTGGTTTCCATGAGTTTGAGTATTCACATGAATTTCATGTCAAGAAGCTCTGAGGCATTCAGCATATTGATATCAATGCACTGACATTTAACAGGGCTAAAATTCTGTGCCAAATTTAACTCATGCAATTAGTGTCATATCAGAGATAGGATCGAGCACTTTATTTGTTATTCCTGTCTAGTTTGCTCCACAATTTCAATTCAGATACATTTCTCAATAGTTGATCAATTTTTTTGTGTTCATTACATTTACATGAAGCCCTCATCAATCCCCATCTATATCAACTTAAATGTATTACAATTAACAAATGAGAAGGTTCCAAATTATCACCACATCTTAATATCTGGGAAGAATTTGTATTGTGAAGCTCTTTTTAGTGCAGGCTGACTGTACATTATAGTGTATATAGATATTGGTAGTAGGCAAGTCTTGTTTTGTGTGGATGGGAATGTTGAAGAAAGGAACAGATAAGTGCAATATGAGAAGATAAATGGTGTGAGGAAACTAATGGATGAATCAAGGGAATAAAGAGGAAGAGATAGTCTGACAATTCTCCTGTGATTTTCATTTTCCATTTTAAAATGTCCAGACTTGACTGCAACAGTTTAGTTAAGTGCAAGTAATTATAATTAGAGGTTTTTGACTTGACTGCCAATTTGTATTTCTCATATAGTTTTTTAGGATGTGAGACTACTCACTGGTGTATCATTGTATTATGTACTGTAAAACTAAGGAGGGTGAACAAACTGACCAATCAAATACTATATAGGAAATGCGTTTATTTTCATAGGAGCAGAATTTCATAATGCAGTGCTCTTATGTTCCATCTTAAAGTGGAACAAATATTGGAGCCTGTGTGATAAATATTGGCACAGGAATAATAACGTTACATTAAAGTAACTTGTTTGACAGAAGCTTTATTTTTTGTTTATGATAGGCAATTGCAGCTGTCACTGAGGCTGTTGCTAAGCAACCGCCCCTCCCTCTCAGCATCAGCACCCTGACAATACGCGCGATCTGCCGCATCTCCGTATTGGCTGCACGTTTTGCGTGCCTTGTCATCACGTTGGGAAGGTGTCAGTTTGCAAATATAAAAGAATCCTCATGATTCGAAATACAATAGGCTAAATTAATATATGAACGGATGGGATAAATTTATGAACGTGATTGTGTCTAAGACGCCTGTGGCCAGTGTTATCCTAATATGAAAGTAAGCCTACAATTGGAGGCAGTGAGGTAGATGTCCGATACATCTACACACACGAGCAGACCGCGATGCCCGCGTGACTGCAGGAGGAAGAGAGGCGGGGGGTGTCTCGATGCGTATGGACCACCGCAAAACTCCCGTGGTAAGGATTCAAACATAAATATATGAAGAGGTAGTTGTTAAAGCCCAGTAACATATTCGCCGTACTATTTAAAAATCTAAGGAAATTATTTGGACAGTTTGTAAACATTTCTTCGCGTTTCCTCAACGGTGCAATTTGGTCACAATGCCTTGATCTTTTCATCATACCTTGGCAAAATGTGGACGGATGTGTAACGCAAGGACGGAAGGAACACAATCTGTAGGACTTTGCTGTCATTGGCAGGACAGCAACCGATCATCTACTCTTGTGATTTCTGGCGAAAAAAGACGATTAATGGGCGAAGCAACGAGGCATCCGTTTGTTTCTGTGGGATGGCCCAAGGTTTGCGGCCTGTTTCGTACTCCAGTTACCGCAATGCCAAGGGCTAAGGGAGGGAGAGGTGGATGTAAGGAGACAGAGAGCTGGGAGAAGTGGGATCAAGATTAGCATAACAAAGCGTGCAGATTGTAGTAACTAGACATATTTCCTCTAATGTTTCACATGGGACTGGGCTGACATGGTTGTATATAGACTGATTTGTTTGTATGCCAGTAGACATCATGGGAGGAACGAGAAACATCAAATAAGGTATAAATGAGTAGTGGCTGCCCGATTCTCAACTTTCTGCTGACCACGGCATTGGGTGCACTGACTGGGCAAAAGCGTACACCATGGGGGTTTTCACAGAAGCTATGGGACCTGCCAGTGAAACACTTTGTGGTTAATTGTGACAGAGGTTGATTGTCCGAGCCAATACATGCATTGTCCCCACTGCTGTCCTGCTGCTTACTTAACTAAACCCCTGGGTAAATCGCTTAAGTGGAAGCTCGCCTGAAGGCCGGCCGCTTCGCTGACACAGACGGACGAGCATGCCCTCGCCGTCGGACTCCAGCAGCGTGGCTTCAGCATCGGGGTCCCGGGGCTGGTCGGACAGCCGGCGGGGCATGTCGGGCCGCGGGCAGAGCGGCGCACGCCTGCTGCTGTACCTGGGACTGTGCCACATGGGGCTCGGGGCCATGGTCCTCGCCTTCTCCTTCACCAGCATGGCGTTCACTTCCTCGGCACGCGTGCGGCAGTCCTGCCCCTTCTGGGCCGGCTTCTTCGTACGTTGGAATCACCTCCGAGCACCAACACACCCACTGTAACCCTAGGATATGGTTGTTGATATATGTGTGTGTGTGTGTGTGTGTGTGTGTGGGTGTGTTTCCAGGTGGTGGCATCAGGGATAGTTGGGATTATCTCATGGAAAAGACCCCTGACTCTTGTGGTGAGTAGGGAATGGGCTCACAGTACCAATCCTTGTACAGCGTGTGCACATGTGGCTGCTGGAACCAAGTGGACTCAGCTTCACATTGATGTCCTGAACCAGGCCGTGCCTCTGTGCCTCCGTCCACACCGCAGGTATCGCTCTTCATGCTGCTGTCTGCAGTGTGTGTGATCCTCAGTCTGGCCGGCTCCATGCTCTCCTGCCAGAACGCCCAGATGGTCAAGTCCATGCTCACCTGTCAGGTACGAGCGACCACCCAGGCCTCGTGCCCCCTCCGGCGACCCTCGTCTCACCAGGTGCGCAGGGTGCTGTTCCAGAACGCGTCACCCGCGTTTACACTGGTCCCCTGTGCATGCTTGTGTACGTGTAGGTGGAGAATGGCCTGTGCGTGTGCTGTGCCCCCACCCACTCCTGCTCCATCACAGAGGAGGAGACCCTGGTGCTCTACCTGAGTGCTGACTGCCACTCCGTCAAACACCAGCTCAAGGTGTGTGTGTGTGTGTGTGTGTGGCTGTGGTTTGCACTACATCTGCTAATCTGATGCACCATTGTGTTCATCTGTAGGACCTGCTGTTCAGCGCATGCGGCCTGAGCATCCTCTCCACCATCATCTGCACCCTGTCCACTGTGACCTGCAGCATCCACATCTTCTCGCTGGACCTCGTGCAGCTGGTGACTGCGCACACACATCCCATAGGGTGACAACATGAGGCGGCACACATTGTGCTATAAGGACAAACAAGTCCTCTGGCCACTGTATGAGATCAGTCTGTATCAGTTTGCTGGGGAATAATGCATATCTGTAGGTGGAAGGACAAATGTAATACCATTCACTGTCCAAATCACATAACAGGACCGGATTTAACCTTCCTAGGATCTGCCCCACCCTCTCTACCATGTTCTCTCCCTTACGTAAACAGAGTTTGGAAAGAAGTGTGGCGTTTTCAGGGCTCTTTAATGCCCAGGTGCCACTTAATAGCATAACACCATACAAATGTATTGTACAAAGAAAGAGCATTATAAATCTGTTCATTATTATTTTTAATATTGTATAAAATGATTGAACCTGCTGAGTATTGGTTTCTCAGATCAATTATATATCCAACATTTGATTTTAAGCCTCCTGTCGCTCTAGGGTTAGGGTTAGGTTAGAGAAAAGGTATTTTGCAGGTTATAGGGTTAGGGTTAGGTTAGAGAAAAGGTCTTTTTCAGGTAATTATTAAGGGTTAATCCTCCCGTTGCCCATGGGTTAAAATGGTTAGGTTAAAATATAGGTTAATAATTCATTATTATTTCATTTTTATTTAGTATTAACCCTCCTGTTGTCCTAGGGTTAGGGTTGCCTTTTGCGGGTCATTTTGACCCCATGGTGACACGAGGGTTAAGGGACAAGTTGCACTACTCCAGTACATACACACATAGTACAGTACGGAACACGTATTTAGGTGGGAGCAGTTTCCCATGATGTTGCTGAGGTGGTGTAACTGATAATGCCTCTCACCAGCTGGCCCCTCACCGCTCCCGCTCAGTCAACCCAGAATGCACCACTCCCCAGGATGCCTTTCTGACCAACATCATGGACTTTGAGGAGTTTGTCCCGCCGATCCCTCCGCCACCCTACTACCCTCCAGAATACACCTGCAGCTCGGAGACGGACGCCCAAAGGTACGACACACACACACACACACACACACACACACACACACACACATATGTGTACACTCATACACACAAGTGCGTGGTTGGATTCATTCAGACGGCAGACTACGATGGCTGATTAGCATCTGCTATTGCGCAGCATCACCTACAATGGCTCCATGGAGAGTCCAGTCCCCCTCTACCCCACTGACTGTCCTCCGCCTTATGAAGCTGTGATGGGACAGAGAGCCGTCAGCCAGGTGGGCGTGTGTGTGTGTGCGCGTGTGTGTGTGTTTGAAGGGGCGTTTTTAAATGGGTGTGTTCTCTGACCCATGCTAAGCCTGGTCTCCCGTTACCTAGGCAACGGTGTTCGACACCCACGGCAATGAGCTGTCTGGAGAGAGAGCCACTTCTGCTGCATTCAGCGGAGAAGGTGTTTGCTTTTGTTTTTGTTTTGCATTGAACGTTGTGTTTCACTTTGGTTGATATCAAGTATCCCCTTTAAGCCTGTCAACTCCCTTACTGTGGCATTTCTTAAAAGTATATTAAAGGAGTAACCACACATTTAAAAACACGCTCTCACCCTATCAGTGTCAATGGACAGCGGGTCCTTGCTGATGTCAGAGATTGTGGACATCCCTGACGACTCCTCCCCCTCCGAGGACTCTTGTCTGATGGAGGTAGGTGTGAGGACCCAGGGTGAGAGGGGCCGCAGCACTGCTGGAGAGGGGGTGGGAGAGGCCGGGGAGTACGTCAACTTCCGCGGGCCCCCGTCCCAGACCCCGGAGAGCCCCCTCGCGGGAGGGCCGAGGGCCAGGCGCTTCTTCAGAGGAGAGAGGTCCAACTCCTGTTCCTCACCCAGTACCGCTACCACCACATATAGGTGCAGACACACACACACACACAAACACACGTTGGATAGTGTACATGACTTTCTCTCTCTACACACACTCTCCTTCTGCCTTTCTCTCGTGTCAGGTCTCCGGTGTTGCGGCGGCAGGCCATGCTAGCGAGTAGCTGTTCCCAGCTGGACGGGATAGGGGGCGCTACCTCTCAACAGCGCTGCTCTGTCCCGGAGGTCCAGATCTGCCCCTCCACCTTCTCCCCACCCCCCACCTCTACTCCGTCAGCCGCCACAGAGCCAGGGGGCCAGGGCGCGGGGCTGCTCTTCCCGCATCCGCCCCCGTACCTCCGCCGGAGGGCTGGCAGGAGAGACAGAGACGGAGGGGGCGTGGGGATGTATAGCGAGGGGCTCGTGCGCCTCACGAGGTCCCACAGTGAGCCAGGCCTCAGCTCCTCTACTGACACAGGTGGGCCACTTACAATGTGCTTCACGCTGCTGTGACATGAGGTTACCATTTCCATTCCTCTAGCCTCTCCCTGTTCCCTCTCTCCTCTAGGTGACTTTGTAGGCTCAGGGGCCAGTAAGGATGGCTCTCAGACCTCCACAGACACAGGTTAGGAGCTGGTGTCTAAGCACTTTGAGGGCATTGCATTAGATTTATATTAGGTCCAATGTTGTTGTTCCCAGTGCGAAAATTAGGTGTCACAGTAATTGGTTAGCAGACAGAAGACAGATTACCAAATAAAAAAGAATATTACGAATGATTGCAGAATATGAATTACTTTAATGAATAAGGAGATATAAACACATATACTTTACATCAGCTAAAACTGCCAATTAGAGAAGACTGTATTAAGATACCTCAAAAGACACAATCTATCTTCGGCTCCCACAGGGCCATCCTCCGAGGCGTGCCTGCTGTCCCGCACGCCCCTGCCTCCGGCAGCCGCTCTGCCCAGGAAAGACATTATGAAGACAGCAGCCACAGGGGTGCAGGTGCCCGCTAAAGCTGCCCCGACCTCCCCAGTGCGTTTGCCTAAAGACTGTCACCGCTCCCTGGGAGACCTAAAGGTCTGTGCACCTTTGAACCGCTCAGGCTGCATAGCCAAATGTACTTTGGTGTAGACAGACCTGACAGGCGTGCGTCTTCCCTTTCCGAAGCCAGATCTGTTCTTCTTCCTGCCAGGTGACTCGAGGGCTTGTGGCACGCTTCCTGCAGCGCTCTAAGCGCAACATTGCACCCTCATCTGAGCATAGTGGGAGCATAGGGCAGGGGCCCAAGAGGAGGGCTGGAGCTGAGGGCAATGCCACCAACCACCTGGCCTTGGAACAGGTACTGTATTAACAAAGTACCAATTTGATCAAATACCAAAATAAGGTAAATAAACAAACAAAAACACAACACATAAGACATTCTGCACATTTTCCCTCCCTTCAGGGACAAAAACAACTTCAAAACAATCACTATAATGAACTATATCATATTAAACAATGTATTTTACTTTCGTCTAAATCTGTCTTTGTTCCCACTGTATCCAGGTGTTGCGTAACACCTGGGGCACAAGCAGAGGCCACGCCCACCCTCCACCCCAGCATCCTCATCATCGCGGACACCACCATTCCCACAGTGACAGCCGGCACAACAGGCACCATGGCACCCCCGCATCAGAAGGAATCCACCTTCGCAGCTGCGGAGACTTAAGCTCCTCCTCCGCATCACTACGGCGATTGGTCTCACCGCATCCTCCACATGGCTCGTCTGGGGCTCTCTACTCAGAGTCTGCTCTGTGAGGGGCAGTGAAGGGGGTGGGGGCGAAGAGGTGGGAGAACAAGAACATAGTGGATAGGAGAGGTGAAAGGAGGCAGGATTTAGCAAATGGTTTGGTGGGAGCTTAGGTGAAGATGGTTGCACAGCGTAAAAACCCTCCCTTCTTTCCTGGTACCACCTCTGCAATGGCCTTAACCTGCGGTGCTCTTTCCCACTCTGAATGTCACGAGCCCAGTCAGCAGTGGAAGGAAGTGGACATTACTCGGCTCTAATTGGTGAGTTTTGCTGCTCTCCAAACACATTTGCAGAAGACAGGTGAGGGGATTGGCCAAGGACAACCCAGCGGAGGCACGCTGCTGTGACGACATCTGTCTTCAAGTCTCTAATAATCTGGAAAGAACCCCCCCATCCATGCCACAACAACCATGTACACTGTACTACATATGTATGGGTTACAAAAGCCTGGCTCTTTTGTACATTACTACTTATCCAGAGAGTATCTCAGGTTAAGTGATCATGGAAACACTTATTTTGTCTTCCATTGTTAGAAGAAGGCATCCTATCCACACATAGATAGCATAGTACAAAGTAAGATAGAGATGAGACTGAAAATTGCATTTCATGTGTAGAGTAAATTAGTTTGGAGGTCACATAAAGTAGCTCATTTATTTTCCTATCAACACTTTAAAATACCACATTCTCAATTCTGGTCGATCAACACACTGTTTTCCATAGAAAGGCAGTCACGGGCCACAGTATCTCTCTCTCACACACACACACACACACACGCACACACACACACACACACACACACACACACACACACGCACGCACGCACACACACACACACACACACACACACACA
>JAODUG010046529.1:0-16221 GCA_027564795.1 Aphredoderus sayanus | reverse complement strand
TGAGAGTGGTGGCAGTAGTTGTAGTTTTTAGTAGAGTATTAGTGTGTGGTTTGCAGTGTGCATTTGTGTGTATGTGCGTGTGCGTGTGTGTGTGCGTGTGTGTATGTGCGTGTGTGTGTGTGTGTGAACAAATGGGGTGGAATAGCATAGATGTACTTTAAAATAGATCCCCGTAACCTACAGTACAGCGACAGGAGAGGTGAAAAAGTGACGCTCTAACACCCAAACAGCCACTTGTGGGGTGTCACTACACGTCAGGTGGCACCTGAGAACGTCCTGGCGTTTCCGATGCGCCGATGTCTGACATACTCACATCACGGAAAGAGCGATGAAACTATTAGCGGAGGGGGACACAATATGGAGACATCTGCACCTTTCACCGCCATTCTGCCTGAATGTAGGGGGCAGCTATATGATCATGAGTGGATAATAACCCCAACCGTATTCAGCCGAATTCAGTGAAAGCCAATGGAACGCTCGATAGCGGGTACCTCAGCTCGGGCCGCAGGCTCCTGGAGCGGCAGCCACAAAGTGACATGCAGTTAACTCCGACAGAACCGTGCCCCGGTGTGGCGCACGTTCAGCCGGTGCCTGCCGCCGGCCCGAACCCTGGAGGTCAGGCCCCCCGCCGCCGCCCTCCTCCTCCACGGCCCCCCTCTCTGATGACATTACAGAGGTGAGAGCGGGCAGAGGTGGAATAGTGTCTGGCGCGGGGCCTGGCGTTTTTTTCTCTTTCTTCTTCTTCTTTTCTTTATCCTCTCCTTCCCTTGTGAACGCCTCTTCCCTTCCTCCATGTGTCCTCCTGCTTCTGCCTCACCTGCCCTCACAAGACACCCCCCCTCTGTCCTCTGCTCTCCCCCATGCTCGGCTCACTCGCTGTTTGTTTTCACAACAAAGGAACGGTGACTTGTGTGTGTGTGTGTGTGTGTGTGTGTGAGCCAGCATGAGTCAGACAGTCCTTTCCTCGTGCATCCACACACAGCGTGGGTAAGGAGAGAACAGGAAGTAGAAACACAAGGCTCGTCCAAAGATCTCTCCTTCCTGTTGTGCTCCTAGAATGCTGATGTTGTTTTTAAAACCTACTTTAAATCACACATATTTAGTCAAAGTGCTACGTCCATGACAGTTCTCTTTCTCTTCATTCGCTTGCATGTGTGTGCGAGCGTTAACACACACGCACACACAGTGTATATATATATACAAACTGTTTATATATCACCTGACTTCCAAAGCACTTTATGCACGCAAACAGTTCCTGATCTCCAAGGATGTTTCCTCAATATTTCTCCTGCCGTCAAGTCAATATTTAGCCAGAAAACACAAAATATCAATGGGAGGGATAATTTATCAGGTCCACAGTGTCTTGGAGTGCGCATGTGCCTGGACCTAGAGGGACTAGCATTGTACTGTGAAGGGCAATATTTGTACAATTGTCTCTCGGATGCAGAGAATAAAGTAAAGGCTTTACGTTGGCTCTTAGGCGTCACTGTTTATGGATTCTGTGACATCTGTCTTCTGTATGCTTCATCAAGTTGTGGAGAATAATTTCACAACATAGGTGTAGATGATGAAAATATGTTTATTGTGGCTGTGTGTGTGTGTGTGTGTGTGTGTGTGTGTATATGTTCCTGTACCTAATTCTCACATGAACTTTGACAGATACTAATTAAAGGAAGGGTGGGGGGTTGAGTCCCCCAGAAGCCCATACCCTCTGGCACATGCGCACACACACACATACACACTGCGATATAACCCATCTCCACCTTATCGCCCAACTGCAGAGCAGCCCAGACAGCATAAAAATGGCTCCATGTCTTATATTTCTTTATAGAGGTATTTAACAATTCATTCTCCCAAGTTTTAATAGTGTCTCTCCTTCTGTCACCATATCTCTTTCTCCCTTCGTCTCTCCGCTGTCCCTCGTGAGGCTTTTGAAAGTGGATATCTATTGGTTTGTGGGAAACCCGGCCCCTGGGGTCTTTTTAAGATCCTCAAAGTGCTAGACGCCTCGCGGCGAGACCGATGTCCCTCTTGTTTGCTCTCCATATGGCTCCTAACGTTTCCTCTCACTCTCTACCGCTCCTTTTATCACAGGAAATAGAACGTGTCACATTGTTAAAAAGAAAAGGAAAAAAAAATAGAAAAAGAAAATGAGTGTTCAACCGCTGCTGCCTTAAAGTTGATCTATATGACTTTCTGACACTAGATGACATACTAGAGCAGCAGCAGCATTTCAGATCAAATCAAATGCTTTGTGGGACACATACACAACACACACACACACATAGCACTAACCTGCTATGGTAGAACAGTGGAGCTCGGATTACCACATGTTGCTGTCTACACACCCTGCTTGACATATCCCTCACACTACTGTGTTTTATTCTAATGCATGTGATGTTTTGGCACCTTCTTTATGGTTCTTCTGGGTATTGTTTCACTCAAAACACCCGTGTAAATGTTTAACCCTCAGAATGTCCTCTGGGTCAAAATTACCAAAATCACTAGCGCTTTGTGGCAGATAGAAGGCGCTAAACCTAATTCTACAGCTTACACATATAATGTGCACTGCTGGCACAACAAGGTGTGAGTTTGAAACCCAAGGACAACAGGAGGGTTAAAAGACACTATAAAACAACACAAATACATAAAGAAGAAATTAATAAAGAAATAAATAAATACACACAGCAATGCCAATTAATAAACACACACAATCATACACAATCATATGGTGCCACCGAGTGGCCAAGTACGATATTTTTATGGACATCACGAGGGATAAAACAGCTTGTCATTTCATTTCGGATCATGCCTCAGATACTAGTTCAGGGATGTGCTTACTAGGAGGTCTACTGTATAGATCAGCATGTGTCTACTCAGCACGGAGAGGTGTGGGTAACTCCGCCCATAATAGAGCTAACCGAGGAATTCCCGCTTTGTCCCTGTCCATTGTACATTACTACCAATTGGACGGTAGGGCTATGAAGCTGGTTGATAATGCAGTACAGTACTGCCCAAAATCGAAAGTAGTAAAGGTCTGAGAGCTACAGAGGAGCTACATAGTGCTGTATAATGTGAACAGAAAGAGGAAGGAGGCCATATCAGTGCTGAAGTGGACCAGAAAGAGTGCCAGAGACCAGAAGATACTTCTCTTTCATAAGAACTGACAATTTATTTTGATTCACTTTTAGGTTGCTAAAAGTGAATCAGCCCTCCCTCACCTGTAAACTCTGGCGACCCAGAGCATTATCCATAGTTCGCTCCACAGCCCTCCCTCCCTTAAACTCTCCACAGTTTTCAAACTGTTTACAAACAAATAAAGTCCTTTTGCAGTTGCACATTGGGGTGACTTACTTGTTATATGGGGTGCTATATATACAATCTAGGGTCTGCAGCCAGATTCTTTCAGTCATAATTTGACACTCATAAATTCATTAAAAGGAGGTGAACATGTAAAGAGTAAGATTATCTACACATACTGATTATCAACACATTTACACATATGGTGATCTAGAGTTTATTGTGCACACTTCAGTGGCATATGTGCTTTTAAAAATGCCAGTGAGATATGTGCTGTCAAAAACATCACATATAGGTTTTGTTTTAGTTATGTTCTAATACAATGACGATGGCAACTGTTTATATGTCTTAGTGGGTTTATTAAGTGCAATGGCTCTGTTATTTTTCTTGATATGCCCCAACCAGAAGTCTGGCTGCCACCATAAACAGGCCTCTCGCCAGACAGTATCATCAGCATGCCAGGCACCCCGTTGCCAATTTTTTTATGGCTTTCCAGACAGCATCATAGGGCAATCTATGGTCTAAGTGCCTGTTTCTAGCAATGCAATCCAAGTGACCAGATCTCACACAACAATGCTTCAGGCATTGTGATTGCATGTTCAGAGCAATGGATTGTGCTTGTTGCTCTTTCAGGACACTAGCAAATAATATGTATTTTATTGTATTGGGTTCAGATTCTCTAGCCTATTATTACCTGCTGGCCTGTTCCAATGTCAAGGAGGGTAATGGTACTGTCTTGTGTAATTTCAATATGAAACCCATGTCTTCTTATTTTACCTAGGTAGCATTTTATTTGAGTACATGGTCTTCTGCAAAGCTTAAAAAATAACAAGATACTGTACAGTATAGTGATGCTTTTTTCATCTTGTAATTTCTGCTCTCAGAAGGAAAGTGCAGACTTGATTAAATTATCCTGGATTGAGTTGTGTCAGATTAGTGCATGCTCTCATGTTGAGTGAAAGGGCATACAGTACAGGTAGATAGTCCAAACCATGATCAACAATTTTGGTGGATGATCATGACATGCATGGTGAATGAGAGAGAGCTAAAACAGTGTCCCTGCTGCTGACAATGACAGCAGTCCGGATATTGGTTATCAACAGCCCAACCTCAAGTGTGATATTGCAATTTTACAGTATACAGGGCTATTTATATATCAAGTAATTTAAGTAAGTAGAGACAACATAATAAAAATTTTCGGGATTGAAAAAAAATCTTGTTACATAGGCTTATAAATATACCAGGCTAGAAGTGATTTGGTTTTTGCAATTATTTCAAATGTTAATATGCAATGCTCACCGTCTAAATCTGCCCCCTATTAGTGTGTCAAACAGTAACATTAATGCTAACATTTCATAACGTCACCGTGCGTATCAGGCAAGAAAACTTCAGAGAAAAAGTGTTTATCAATAATTTGGTTAATGTTCAGCCATTTTCAACCCATAAAATGCAGATATATTTATATAAAAATGGGAAATGTGATTTTCACCAGCACTGATGTGTTTAATCACAGTTCAGTCCTATAATTAGCTTTACAGCTCAAAAACCAACATTTTAGAGTACAATTATGCATTAACATGTTGTGATATGACATGCCTGACTTATCAAAAGACAATTTTACGCAGCCCTTCCAGACATATTAGTATTACATAAAGCTGTGCCCACATTCTAAAACTGTACCAAAACCCCATTCAAGCATAAATGCAGCATTGTCCTTGTAGATTTTTCAATAGAGTAGCGGTTTCAATTAACCTCTATTTGGTAGAGGCAGTTGTTTACGTGGTTAGCCCACAAGCAGGCCTCCACAATGAACTCTCGTCTTTAAAAGGTAAAGTCAGTTAAAGATAATACACATTTTGTCAAATTCAATGAATCTGCTCATGGCCTGCTAATTCTGTGTGTTTCTACACAGCCATGGCTGTGTAAATTGGAACACAACCAAAGTGGTGCAAACCTCACCACACACTATCCTAGCCTTGGCAATGTGTGTCCATAGTGGGGGGCGTAGCTTCTGAGGGAGCACCCTATGGCGTTTAAGGGAGATGTGTTTTGCTTTCACTTTCATTCTCCAGCATCGCTGACTCCACCATTAAGCTGCTGTGTTGTTCTTGTTTAATTGTAGTTTATTGACAAAAATACATGTGGTTGAAATATAGCTTATGGCTATTGTAGGAAGCCTTTATTCTATGAATATAGGCTTTACACCTATAGTCCACCCATAGTTCTCTAAAGCAATACACTTTAGTACAAAACTCTTAAATGGCTTTTCAGATAGCAAAATATCTTACAATGCATATAATGTAACATAGCCCAACATCCTCAATATTCATAGTGCATATAACATCCCCGCCTACATGCATAATCAATATTTTTTCTTACTGTCGCTGAGGTAAGGCCTCGTAAATGTTAAGTCTACTTTCTCATGGGGTCACATATTTGTGAGCAATGAGGTCAGATAGAATAATAGCCCCAAGCTTACTCTACAGTGTCATGCCCATGCGACTCTGGAATTTGATTTGGGATGATTCGCCAGAGTCATCTGAGAACCTTAACTCAGCCTCGATCGGATCATATACCAGCTTTTAGCTCACTGTGGGACAAAGCCTACAAAGTATACAGTACGTTGTTGTATAGAAACAAGTCTGCATTACTGTATGTGCTGTTGCAAATGATGTAGCTATCTTTTAGATAATTATTGCATTCTGTTATGTGAGAATATAACAGCAATAAAAACATAACATATCTATTCATTACAGTATGCGTTTTGCAGATAAATTCCACCCTTTCAAAAATGTGCAGTTGATAAAAATGATGGATGTAGAACTGGTCAAAGTGGTTCAGAATGTGGACATTACTTATTAAATGCTATCTGACTAAGATATTCTTATTTTGATCTTCCAGGTTTTGATGACCGAGACACAGACTTGTTTTTGTGTGACACCAACACATGCAAGTTTGACGGGGAGTGTCTAAGAATTGGGGACACAGTCACATGTATTTGTGACTTCAAGGTAATGTTGTTTTCTCTTATTTTAATATTTGATTGCTTTCTATTGTATTTGTCAGGAGAACAGAAAGCGAGAAACAAAAGGACCGTTGGTTCAAAAGAGGTTTTAATCAAAAGAGAAAACAAAACGGTACAAAATGAGACTCTGACTTGTCATTACACTGCAAAAACACAAACGCAACCACCATAAACAAAAACACTCAAATATACCTTACACCACCCCAGCCTTATATACACATACACACACCCCAGGTGAACCCAATTAATAATCCACCCCAGGTGCAACCAGTGTTCAGTCAGTGCGGGCTGGCTCCCCTGGTCGCCTACCGGCGAGACCCAATAACGAAATGTTACAGTCTTATTGGTGAAAAGATAAATGTTGTCAGTCAGCTACAAACAAGTATAGAAAATAAAGGTGCCTATGCTGACTACAAAACAGCTATGTCTTTTTCCACATATATGAGTATGTATACTGTGATTGTGAAGCAGTATAATCCACCATATAGAATTCTATCGACCTATGGAAGGATATGACTATTGGGGGAATAGGTTTAAAGTTGTGTGATTCCCTTGTGGATTCCCACCTCTCAGTCTTTCTCATTGACAGTCATATGCCATCAACATGCATTGACAACACTGTCATTGACAATACCAAAGATTGAATGTCCCTCGTTAACAGCATAAATCTAGGAGATGGTGTTATTTTTTATAATGGATTATACTTAACTTTATGAGCAGACCCTGTAATGAAAAAGCAGCATCGCAGTCAGAGAAGTATTGATTTTGGTGTAATGTTTAGACAGTTTTGCCACTAATATGCTATCAGTGCAGAGATAAATGAAGCTGTTTAGACCTTAAGACATACAGATGCGTGAGTTTGTGAGATCCAGTAATCTTATCTGTGCATTGCTGGTCCAACCAGGCAACTGGCATTGCTAGCACTCAATGTGGTCTGCTGTTATCTAAATATTATTAGCCGGAGGTACCTGGAACCTGGAGTTATAGCAATGGCTTGCAGATAAATGACATTACAGCTCCATTTCTCACCGAGAGATCTAGTTCTGATAATGCTGGTCACTGTGGCACTTTCTGGAAAGAGTAGGTCACGCTGGTTTCATTACTGTGTTAATACTCATGGTCTGAGGTCAGCTACTGGTGGTCTCCTTGTGTTTATGTGTGTAGAGATTTTTTTATCAGATATGTCAATTCACTCAACATACTAAAGTATCTCCATTTTAATATATTTTTTGGACTGTATACATACTATTTTCTTTTACAAATGCTCAGAACATTTTACAGAACAACAAGAAGATACAGAACATTTTACGATGATGACAGCCTTGGTCAACACAAGTGACATAAATAAGCGGGATGGCTGATAGATTATGGACAGCGTGACTCAACACTGGAACATACAGTACACTGACGCACATTCACCATGCTGAGATAGTCATATGACATATGCAGAGGCTTAATTGTGCACACACACATATATCACATGGACACACATACAGTAAGCACACACACACACACACACACATGCATTTGCAGGCATGCTTCATCACAGTGAGAGGAAGTGAGTTTGTTGTTGTGATAACAAAGTACTCTTTTCACCAGTTACCCATTCAGCTGCATTGGATTGATGACACAGAATTTCATAAGACAAAAAATTCCTGGTAGTACTACATAGCAGAGCCTTTAGTGTATGGTGGTCTTGTGGTCTGGTTGTTTGACTCCAAGCCGGAAGGTTGTGGGTTCAAGCCCTGGAGCTGTACTTCATTTGCTTTGTGAATTTCCAACTATTTAACAAATGTACTACATGTAAGTTGCTTTGGATAAAAGTGTCTGCCAAATGCTGTAAATGTAAAGCTCCCAAATACCCGTCTTGCATGTGACATTGCCTCTCCCTGTGTAATCATTGAATGCCAATGTCCTGAACTATCCAGAATATATCTGGTTTAACCCTTGTGATGTCCTTAAAAATATTGTATTTGGCCACCCTGCGGCGTCATCTGATTGTGTATGATTTTGTACAGATGAAACATTTGGCCTGGCAGGCTTTTAAAACTAAAACTTTGTCCTGATTATTATAAAATGTGAATGCCTTCTAAATTATATACTAACCAACAGGCAGCATTGGTTAGGTTTAGACTGTTAGACTGCATTAGACTGTGTACAGCAGCAATACTAATCTTGTAGTATAGACTAGGTTCCCAAGGGATTCTGTGTATGTCTGATAACTGATTTCTCTGCCTGGGCATGGGGATTTAAGACGCATTACAAACGTGATGTTCTCCTTAATAGAGCAGCTAGATGCTTTCTCGGGGTACATACGCTCCTACTCTAGCAGCAACTGGGGACTTGGGATGGAAACCATGTGAGGTGAGATGGAAAGCATGTATGTTAACATTATGGGAGAGGTTGTTCAATGTGCTAGTTTATAGAATTGTTAGAAATGTTTTCCTCTGGGATTATGAAAACTACAGCCAATGAATAAAATACATATATTTTCCTTGTATTAGGTCACACATTTCTCAATAAGTTATAATGTAATGTTAATATTATATGAACACATTTTCCAACTATGTAGGTCTACATTAAAATGGACTATAGGATATATGGATAAAACCCTAACTGTGCACATTTTCTCTGATTAATGTAACATTAAATCTCACTAGGAATTAGAGCAAGGGTTTTACCACTACATATTGAAACTGCCAGATTATCCGGGACATCAGAGGAACACGCAATGTGCTCATTTTATGAGATTGAAGAGATAGAGAATGAAACCCACTTTATACAATTTTGCTTGACCATCTTAATGCAATATGGATGGATGTACAATGGTTATTTGATCAGGAAACACACATGTTGGTTCTGTTTTTATAGGTGTTTAGGGAAAAGGGGGGGCCAGTACAAATAAAATGGATTATTTTAATTGTTTATCATAACTTTATGTTTAGTATGCATCAGACAGAAATTTCACAGTGTTTGGATGTATATGGTGTATTATAATTCCATATGGGCTGAACACAGGACAGAACAATAACAATATGTGTAATTTGTAATACTATAACAATGGTGATCTGTGGTTTAAATAAATTCTATGATTTTATTATGAGAAGAAAGTCTTGGAATTCTATATATATAAGTAATAATTTTTCTCAGGGATATGGTTCTTTTGGGGATATAGTACCATGAGGTTTGAACCACTGTTGTCAAACCATGCACCTGGGTTCCAAACAAACACTACAGCAGCCAATTTAAATTATTAACTTCTCCCTGCTGAATACTGAAATCATCTGGTGTTGAGACCAGGGCTGCGTTCACTTAACATTTATTTCATGTTCACACAAATTTTTCGTCAACATTAACATGTGCATATTTTTAAACCTGTGCTAGGCTTTATCAATTACTTTATGTAACGTGTAACAGTGTTTAGCTATATATAAAACAATATGTAAGTATATTTCAAAATCACATGTTATGAGATTGGGGAGGTAGAGAATGAATGAATTATACAATTTTGCATAAATATTTATAAATACACATTTGGTTTGAAGGTACTCTAAGAGAGCTAGCTGTGTTACACATTTCAAGTCTCAGTGTGGTGGGGGTCTTTTGCTAAATACTTTCAAAAATAATATAACACAAATCATTTTAATGTGTTGATGATATCCCAGTGCTAACACTACACAGCTGACAACAGGTAAAACACTAAATAATTAGTGTTAACTAAATAATTCATTGTATTTACTTAGGCCTACATGCTCTACTAGATGGGCTTGGCCAAATCCATCAACACAGTGAGTGCCAGCATCTTTATTTAACTACTAAAAGTACTGTATGTTTCTTAAACACCATCCACATTTTCCTAATCCAATATAAATGTTCCTAACCCAAACAATGTATAGTATCCAGTCAAGTAGTACACAATTACAGAAATCTAATTTCTCAAAGGTGTTCTCATGGGTCATATGGGTACACAACCATATTAAATTTAAGGATAAATAATAAATCTGATCAAATCTGATTACATTTTGTTTTTAATATTATGGTTTTATTTATTTTAGGTAGCCTATACCAGAGATATTATCAGAGACAATATGGTATTTTACATTATACTGTAGAAGTGACAGAGCACTTAAAGAGCCAATCATCTGCTTTAAAACCATAACTTATGAATCATGTTGTTGCACTGTAGGAAGACGACACTTGCACATGCACATATGAACTACACCAGTGTTATCCCAACTACTGACAACACTGGGAAAAAGGCCCATAGTCTTGCAAGTCAGAGTTAAATTGATTCCCTTCAGGTGGACTCATAAACATTTTTACTACATAATTCGAATTTGGAGAACACCAACACATTGCCTTGTTGGTACTTGTTGATACAAAAATCACACCTCAGTCCAAAATGCAAAGCATAGACTTCACCTATACTGTAGGACAGAAAATATACAATCACATTCACATCCATGTACAAATATATAACATGCTGTGATGCATGCTTATTTGAACATAGTAGAATAAAGGAGGCTGGCAGTGTGATGCTGGCAAAATTTGGTCTTCAGTAGGCACCCTGCTGGTCATTTGATGTCGCCGCTATTCGCTTTAATGCCTGACCCCAAATCGCTCACCAGCCTTTCGCTGCCAGAAGAAACAATAAAGTCAGTGTTTTGACGGATGCATGGCAAACATCACTTCATAGGGACAAGAGCTAATGTGACTTTATGTGATGTAGATGGAAGGGCACGCAAAGGCAGCATGTCCTTCGCATTGCTCTTAAAAGATTCTGTTTAGGGGGTCGTTGTTAAGCCTCCCAATGACTCATTCACAAAGGCTTGCATATGCCATCATACTACTTCACATCTCATGTACTGTACCTCTTACCCACACACACACACACATATATAATTACAGTCTCATTTATATACAAATAGAGTCTGAAAAACTTACTAATAGCCACAGTCACACAGAAAAACACACATGCAGTGTTCAGGACACCATCAGAGAGATCCTGATGGAGACCCCGTTCCATAAATTTGCATGCATTTATCATCTCTTTATGGGGCCATGAGAAACGACCGTGACTGATTTACTGAATTAGAGTGGAATTATTCGCAGATACAGGCATACAAAAGGGCCCTGCAGATCTTACAGTTCTAACAGTAGGACCACTGGCCAATGATCTGTGAGTAAACCACCAGTGTTTGAGGTGATAAACATGAAATGGACAACTTCATCTCTATGCTTGTCAGACTTGGTATGGGTCAGTTACAGTACCAAAGAATCTCACAGGGCTAATATGACTGGATATTTTGAGGCTAGGAGGATTCCAAGCTGTGACTGAGTTTGCATTTAACCTCATAGCGTGTTCAACAGATGTCAAGGCTTAAGCATCTTGCTTAAGGGTGTTTACAGAAGGGGGCTGTGGCAGGGATTGAACCAATGACCTTTCGGCAGGGGTGTTGAACACCCAGGCCGCTAGACTATTCTGCCCTCCACAGTTGCGACCCAAACATTTTCCTTTTGCCAAACTCCATTATGCCTGAGTACAAGTTTATCTTAGTTGTCTTACTACTATGTATCAACCATCCAAAACTGTTCTTTTATATTATCACCAAAGCAAAACTGCTGTTAAGTACTACAATTCAGCAGAAGCAGCAGGTATCATAAATGATAAATACCTTTGTTAAGTAAGGTTTTATGCATTCAGTTAAAAGGAATACAATGCTTAGGTTAGTTTTTGGTTACTTCCTGATGGCTTCCTGTGTAGGTGGCAAAAGTGTACATTTGCATCTGCTTTATGAACTTTGCGGCTTATCATTTCCTGCCGTCTTTTCCTGTCGTGCTACAGTACATGCGCCCCATAACGGCACCAAAATAAAGCAATTACACTTGTATGCTGCTTTGTGATATTTGAGAACATTAACGCATACGATTCTGGGGAATGTCCGCCGTTTTCATCTTCCTATCCTCTTCCCTCCCTTTTCATTTGGCCCTCCAACGCTTCCCCTCATCTTCATCGTCTTCGTCTCTCTTGTCTTATCTCTCTGTTTTTCTAATCGTTTCCTATATGCGGCTCGCTTTGCTAGCTTATCAGCGCGTGTGGGAGGGCTGTGGACCCTACAGGCCTGGCAGTGTTCTCTTGGGTTTCTCCTGTCAAAGGGTTCTCAAGTGCTGCAGAGACACCCCTTCCCCCACCCCTACTTCTATCTTTGCATGACAAATGTACCAATTAAAATTGGCATGTTGGCGCTGGCGGCACCTTTTCCAGCCATCTGTATGTGGGCTGAATACATGAGCTCATGCAGGTAAAAGACAAAGTGTTGATGGTGAAAGCCCGTCCTTGCCAAGGACTGTTGACATCGCTGTATTGGCTTGGATCGCGGATATGTCAGATTGAGACTTGATACGGCAGACATTATTCGCAGAAGAGCATGTAATAAGGTATTTGAAAGCCATCAAAGACTGTAAACAAACGGCTTGTGAATATATATTGCCTCAAGTGCATTGCAAGGTGGCCTGAGAAGCTGTCTCACTGATACATCTGAAGGCAGAGCTTATTATCTTTATGTTTTTGTGTTAATTTAAGATTTCCCTGACAATTTCGGGCATGAATTATGTATTTACTTGATCCTAGTTTTGTGGTGCTGAGGACCTGCTTAACACCTGTGTGCCCTCTTTGTCCAGTAAACACACACCAGGGTGAGGCTAAATGCACTAGTCAAGGGAAGCTTTCTCATCCCTTGTTCCTGGGACTAACATAGATCATATATATCCAGAGCAAAACTAATGTACAGCAGTCCTTGGCCTCCAAGTCGCCTGTCACACTTACTCAGCTGAAGTGAAGGGGGAAGGGCGGGAAAGAGGAAGGGATTGGGTAGGACCTCTCTCCCCGGGAGCAGAGCATCCGTGTCAGCTCCTCTGCGGTTCTGGCTGGCCTGTCAGACACCATTACAGAGGAGTTTGTCTCCAGCGACTCGGCTGAAGAGACTCCTCTGGGAGCAGCTGGCTAGGCCCTAATCAAGTGGAGACTGCCAAGCGGTTAAAAAGCTCAAGTGAAAGCCAGCCTCCTCCCCAGTCACCCTCCATCTTATTCCATCTCCTTCTTTCCTTCTCCTGTCTCCTCTATCACTCTGTCACTCCCCTTGTCCATATAGCCTGGTTCAATCCCCCAGTATGCCCTCTCTTACCCTTCCCTTCCCTTACAAGAACTGGATTTGCATTCCTAAACACAGCAGTGCATCATGGGAAGAGGAATTGTCGCTACTCAAAATATTTCACAATCACTGTGTTTGGCCTTACTGAACAGGTATTTTATTCTAGCTTAGTGACCCCCGTTTTTGGTATTGTTTTTATCAGTGGTAAACTACTGGTTATATGTTTTGCTTGCATGTTTGTTTTTCCATTTTTCCAGCTGTGCCGCTTCTGCCCGTGTTTAGCTAAAGTTAAAACTACCAGAGGGTAATTTCTTGTCTTTCACTTTCTTGTTTTACATTTTTTCTACGGCCTTTGACTGTGTGGGTCACACCAAGTCAACTCTAATTGAGTCCTTCCTCTCCACTATTAAAGTGATGATTACAAAGAGAGCAGGGTTTGAGACAGTAGGGAAGGGTCACCGACATTCACTGTCACAGAAAATGGACCCCCATCTCTGTCTGCAATTCTGAGCAACCGAACCTCACCCCTTCCTTTGCTTTTTCTTTGTTAACATTAGTTAACCCTCATGAAAGCCTCTCTGGGCTTCTGGGAAAAGGGAAAGTCAGAATCCCTGCCCTACACACATACCTCCGCACGCTGTGGGCCGCGTCAGAAACACTACGCCGCACGTCAATCACGCGTGTAGAGCTGGGCGAGGGGGAAAGAGCACAAGAGGAGGGCATGTTGGATGCGAGGATTCTCAGGACTCTGGAAGCGTCTGTCTCCTGTCAAGAGCCACAGGTGCTCCTCTCCCAGCGCCTGAGATGCCCAGCCATCTCCGTCAGATTGGATAAGGCCATGACTTTGATTAGTGTGGGGAGACATTAGTAAAGTTCGTGCCCCGGGGGCTCCTCCACAACGCAAGCCGAGTAGAAACAGAGTGCGGCTACGGCAAGCAATAAGGGTGTGTGTGCGTGTGTGTGTGCGTGTGTGTGTGTGTGTGTGAGGGGTAGTGGGGTGGGGAGGGGGGGCTACATCAGAAGTAGAACGTGCCGGTCTGTGCTGTTGCCATCCTCTGAGGCGAGCCCCAGTTTCGTGTCGATGTTTATTATTGATAGGGGTGGATGATAGCCTTGGGATGAATTGCATAATCTAGAGGAGCGGCTGCTAATGGATACAGGAAATGGATCAGACTTTTAGGTCTCTCTGGGTGGGAAGTGGGGGGATATGGGGTAGGGAGGGGATGTGTCTGTTTATGTTCCGTAGTGCGTCTGTCGAGCTGTGTGCACCGTGTGTATGCGGAAAGGAAAAGGTTGTCTATGCCACAAAGGCCTTCTAAGCGTTTAAATACGTAATCAGCGTTACTTCAATATGTGTACATTGTAAGAGGGTGAACAAAGAGGGAGAGTGTATGAGAACAATTCTAATCGCATGTATGAAATGCTGTAGCGGCTGCACACAATGTCTCACCTGTGGCTGAATATGCTAGAAGCAATTGTATTACTTACACTCATTGCTAACACTTACGGAATGGAGCAGACATCACTTGCATGGCAATAAGATGAGATGTTATGAGTTTAGTTTATCATTGTAATTGTTATTCTAATCTTTATTATACAGAATGTAATCCCAGGCCTGCTACTTACCGTAAATGTAACTTTTTCATTCTACATATAATTTGGTCAGAAATTCAAACGTTTAGTTTGTCAGTCCTGCACTCATACCTCAAGAGCTACTAAAGCCTTCCTCATTAGTTGAAGGAAGGCAAAACACACAGAGCATGCCTGGCTCGTTTCGGGGATTTAGTTCACTGGCTGGCAACCCAGTCGGAGAAGGTTTGGTCCTGTTAGGGTCAGCCAGCCCTTAGTAATTGGCCATTGATGTAGATATAATGGACCCTGCAGTAACTGATCAGAATATCAATGGTGATTGCTGATGGAGGGGCTTGTGCAGGTTGACGCGGTCCTGCGTGAGGTCAACGAGGTCAACAAGGAGCACTGTGAGTCCATCTCGCTTGTTCCACCCTTCAGTGTTGTCAACCAATGCCTGCCTGTTGAATGCGTAAGTGTAGTTCGCCTCCCATGTTGTGGCACCGCTATTAACCGGCAGCTCACTGGCACTGGCGTACATATGCACAATTAAACACACACAAAAACACCTGAAGAGACAGTTGACCGATTAATTTTCACACCGAGCATGTGGTAGTTATGTGGAAAGATGTTTCACTCAGGAAGTATAACATTATAATTGCAATTATGGCTTGTTATTTCTATTATGCCAGTTCATTTAAAGGTCATGCCATTTAGTTTAACTGTCTAGTGAAACATTATCGTGGAGAAACCAGCTTCGGTGTGTATATTTTGTAGCAGGGGTCAGTTGGCAAGCCCAAACCATTTGGTAGGCTAGTCTTTATCAAATTATCGTATTAGCAATGTATTGCTAAGTCTCCAATACAGGATGTTCTATTTTGAAAACAAACGTCAAATCCTGGCGTAGTTTGCATGTTCTCTTTGATTTGCCTGTGCTTTATAATCTCACAGAAGGAAGCTCTGATTTTCCTTCTTCCTCCTGCATTTTTAACCCTCGTGATGTCCATAAAAATATCGTGTTTGGCCACTCTGCCAGATTCGGCCAAAATTATTCATTATTTCTTTATGTATTTGTGTTGTTTTTTTGTACCTTTTAACACTCCTGTTGTCCTTGGGTTTCAAACACACACCTTGTTGTGCCAGCAGTGCACATCATATGTGTGTAAGCTGTAGAAT